>SNQN01001242.1:84122-101516 GCA_008642245.1 Bassia scoparia | reverse complement strand
GATTTCATACCATATATTGCCATGATGGGTCCACAAAAGGCATAATGAGCATTCTAGGATGCAAGCTAGTTTTTGAATCGAATTTCTACGACGTGCTAAGTCGTTGGAGGTGAGGTCTCACTGTTTTTTTCTCTAACAGTCCCGATGATTTCTATGAATCACACACATATTTAAGAGTCAGCTGAGCATCCATATACTTTGAAGCTATCGATACATAAAGACTAATTATGGCCTATTTTTTTAACTATTTGCATTTATTATGCGTGCAGAATATATTGAAATGAAATTCTTTTAGACTGTATTGTGATAATTGTTTAAAACAATTGCATAATTTTGGGCCTCTCACAGGACCATATCAGTTCTTTTCCGTGTAGTCAACGAATTTGGCGCTCGTACGGGTGAGAGAGTGTTAATTATTGATTTAAGCAGGCTTCAAAATGGTAAGCCGATTTAATTGTTTTCTATCCAAATTCATGATACCACAGGTGAAAATCAATATATTCTGCTTCAAAACAGTTTCCTACGACTTATTGGTCCTTTCCATCGCAGCGAACGATGAGCAGTGGAGAGAGCTGCGCAGAGATGGGTTCCCAAGTCGTGTTATATGCGAGCTGATTGGATCTCAATGGCCCAACTATGTCTATGGCGCTACGCATATCCAGGACTTCACCGGTAATCGCAAAGCGAGCGCAGAGAAAGAGCTCTACGTCGCAGAGAGTCTGTAGGAGACGAATGTGTTTTATGAGGTTCTTGTGTGTAGTCTGGGAACTTAAAGAGATGCGTATTTGCAATATATGGTAGGGATTAATGTAATAGATTGAGTTAGTAGCGTGGAGATATAATGGTCACTGATAAATATGTAGTAATTATTGTATTTATGGTGGTGGTTGGATAATAGCAGAGAGTGAAACTTTTGATATAGACTGGTTCTGCCCTTTTGTTTATATGTCACAAATTATGAAGAGATGACCAGGCGGGACCGGTAAAGAATACAATTCGATAGGTAAGTAGCATAAATTTATGAGATAATTCAGATTACCGACCGAAGTCCAGAAGTCGGGTTCGGTAAGGGCTAATTTAATAAATTAAAAAAGAAAAAATGATAAGTTATGGTCGCAGGTGAATACCGACCGAAATAGTCGGTTCGGTAACATACCATTGTCGCCTCCATCTTTTTGATGAAAAAGTCTTTTAAATCGGTCGGTAAAAGGCCCTTACCAGAACCGCGAGTGCAATGCCGGTCGGTAATTTTGATTACCTGACGGATTAGTGATCCGACAACGCTCGTAGGCGTGGTCGACCGAAGCCATTTCTTGTTGTGAATGAACTTCAATGACAAGTTAAGCTATTCTACTGGGAATCCTAAAAAGAAAAAGACTCAAAGAACAAGTTAGTCGCTAATCTATAGCTGTTCCTAAAAAGAACAGAAAACTCAACGAACAATGTTGAGCTATGCAGACTGGTTCCTAAATAGAAAAAGACTCAGAAGAACAAGTTAGCGTATTCTAAATAGGTTCTAGACAACACATAACTAAACTGAGAGATTTCTGTGGCTCGATGAACTCGGACATCTTTGATCCCTTTATGGCATCATAAAGATCTCTCAAGTAAGTAAATGTGTCACAAATTGTTAAAGTGGTGCTCATCCATAATAGTGGCATCGAACCCACCATTCAAATGTACTATGCTGCAAAGTGATAATCACGTTAATCATAGCTAACAGGTAGGCGAATAATTATAGCCATAACAAGTCAGCAAAAGTTAACGCAAAAGTACCCTAATCCACATAGAAAGGAAATGTTCGTGGATCAAGGGTGAATAATAACAGGGGCTCACACAAGAATCAGTTATTGTAGTAGAATTCAAAGAAAAATAGGGGAGGGGAACAGTAACAGGAGCAAACAAAGGCATCACTCCTCTCCCATCATACTCTTCCTCCTCAGTCATCGAGCTCAGCATCATCATCATGCTTATCCTGCGCATCATCATCATCACTACATCTTCCTCGACCTCTTATCATCAGCTGGGTCCCACCTGGTCTCCTCAGTCTGTTGCTTGTTTGGTCATCAATATCTCCCGGTTCCGTCATTCCGGAACCACCAATTCACTTGCAGCAGCCATGAGGCCGAAACCTGAGTCTTAGGAGGAAAGGAGCTATAACCGCTCGGAGCCATGTTGAGCTTGACATCAGTGACAGTAATGTCAACATCAAATTGAGTTCTCAGCTTAATCCCTTTTCCATCTGTGATGCGGATTTTGCATTGAACGAGGTTGAAAACCTAACCAGCTCTATCAACTGTACCAAGAGTTTCTCGCTAGCTCTCCATTCTTCTAGCACAACACTTTGACAGCTGGTTCTCTGCCTGGGCCTTTCTTGTTTGGAGGGGCTTAATCTCCACTAGTCCTCAAAATATCAGCACTAATACAAGACCCTTTTGCTTTAGGATAGCTTAGTGAACACTGTAAACAGTACAGTGAGATCACTTAGGCCAACGTTTTGCTAATTGCTTAACAAGTTGAGGGTAAATGAATAGAACCTAGGGCAGAGAATGATGAGTATGAACCAGTAACAGTGGGGGTACACTTCGGCGGTGTCAGATGTGGTCATCAGCATCAAGGGAAGGGAAGAGTTTATTGTTAAGATCTGTCTTCATGCATCAAGGTAAAGCACCAGTACCGATGCTCCATGGATGCGTGACTGTCCCCCTTCCTTGAGTCTAATGGGAGCTGAAACTTTGTTTACATAATGAGTGCATTGAACCGTCAGCCCGACTGGTTTCCTTAAGACGAGAGATTTAAAGATGACTATACTTCTAGGCATGTTTTTCCTCCAAACAGAAAAATCATGTATATTTCATCAGGTGTGACGCCCAACACTGGACCACCAATCAACTTGAATACTTGTCAAATCCATCGCCTAGGAATCCCTAACATACTGGATACAGAAGAAACAGACAAACTGACCTCGACCCCTCGAA
Organism: Bassia scoparia; assembly: GCA_008642245.1. Classification (NCBI taxonomy): domain Eukaryota; kingdom Viridiplantae; phylum Streptophyta; class Magnoliopsida; order Caryophyllales; family Amaranthaceae; genus Bassia; species Bassia scoparia. The sequence goes on along the minus strand of SNQN01001242.1, from coordinate 98,538 downwards.
TAGTGAGACCAATAGACATCATATCAGTAGCAATGTCTAAGATTAATGTAGTCCCTCACCCTAGAGACAATAGCAGCAGAACAAGTCAATAGGTGACATCCATCGCTTGATACTCAAGGTTAGAGTGTTGTTATACTCAGATAATCGCAGGGGACATGAAATAACCATCCCCACTCTACAGCAAGCATAAGAACTAATCTATGGCACCTAAGATTAGTAGACGGACAGTGAAGGAGATTCTAAACGGACCTTACTTTGGTTAGCTGAGTCGTTTAGTGTCTGCGTCAGCCAGCTTCCTCTGGTTCCTCTCCAGAACCAGGTGATTGTTCCTTCTCTACCTTTTTGACTTCCTTCTTACAGCTCAAACGAAGTCTCGCCTCTCACTGAAAATTTCCACAACAGGTTCGTCCGTTCTTTTCACTCAGTTATTTGAACGTCTTCTTCCCCAGCCTTCTCAAACTTGGTAATAAATTAGCTCTCTAAAGTCTCATGAAAAGTGGTTTTCCCCTGTATGAAGGTGCTTGGTTGCCTTGATAGGAACCGATCACCCTCAGAATTGGATTGCTGCATGAGGCACAGCTGCATCTCTTTTGTGTTAATTTTATTTTTGGAAGGTGTTTTCTTGAGTGGTGTTTGGTTGAATTTGTGTGGGAGTCGAAGTTTTGGATGGAATCTGTGGGTGGTAGCTCGGTGGTTTTGACTCCAATTGTTTGTGGTTCAGATTTTCTTCTTGTACCTTTTGAGAATGTGGATGATTGCATCTAGATTGCACAGCTCTTCGCCATCGACCCTTTCCTTCAAGTGTTTGTTTTTCTAACCCATGTCTGATGATCGCAGATGAATCGTGAATAGTGGCTGGATGAACAGTAACTTGAAATTTGAATTGAAGTAGAAGACAGAGCACAAGACTGAGAAGAGAGTAATAGTATGATGAATATGTTTGAGCTGCATTGAAAGGGTTAGAGCAATATGATTAGAGAGGATATCACAAGTGAAGTAGGGTTTTGGAAGGATTAATAGCCGGTTGAAGTCAATAACGACTAGATTCGATTTTAATTTTGCAATGATCACTATGCCATGAAATACTCACCCGACCTTCAATGTAGCATGGTAGAAGGCCAAAAATAATCTGTAAGATAAATTCTTTCCAAAAAAGAAAAATACCTAGTAATTTTCCAAAAAGATATGAAAATATCAATCCGAAAACATATCAGCCGTTAACGCTGAACCTGCGTGTCCTCTTTGCAGTACCGTTGTACAGTAAACCATCGACGTAGTTTTGTGAATTAAGGATCAATTAACTTTTCTCTTGCGCCAATGAATTCAACCCTCTTTGAGGGAATCAAGTCATCTACAACACACACCCATGAAGTAACTCGACATAGGTATACGGATTGTTGCCAGCCATGCATAATACAGAAAGAGGACAATGGTCTAGTCCAATCATTGAGGGAAATAGTAAATAAAAGCCAAGTTGCCAAGAATCTAGTAACCTATGAAAATACACAACTAAAATCTAACTAGACTAAAGGACTCTTAATTTACAAAAAGGTTCGTCGGACACAAAGGTTTAAGTAAAGATCTGCTTTTTATGGTCCTCACTTATAGGCAAAACAGCATCTCGGGACGTAACGCCTGTTTTTTGCAAACATTATCACCTGAGAAAGTGGGTCGAATCTAATGTGTTGGTTAGGAAGTGCTGAAATGGATGGGTTTTCGAAATGTTTATAGCACTCGTCGTATCACAACAAAAGATTGGAACATACTATTGTATTCAAACACCAAAATCTTTGCAGCTGGTATCCTTTCCACAACAGTTGATGAACAGCATGAGGCTACAGACAATATATTACCTGTACTTCAGCTGTTGAATAAGGCCACTGATTTTGCTTCTTAAGATCCCCCTGAATTAAACAAGACTAAGAAGTGTGCCATAACACGGTGATGTGGCTCTTTCTAATCAAACTCAGAACCCAGCATAATCGCAATCTGTGTATCCTATAAGCCAATTGACTAACTTTAGGGTACCACAAGCACAGATCTACTGATTCCAGACGAGATAGCCTAACAGCCTTCAATATGAGATTCCTACTTGAGATTGCTTTGAAACTAGCACCCAATCGGGAGAAAACACTATATCAGAGGAGCGTCTAAGCTAGCTGTTTTAGGTAAACCGGCAAAGATCCTATCATTCCTCTGTACGAGTGAGGCTTCCACATATGTTTCCCATTTAGGTCAGCATCAAGTTTTTGGTGATGTAGGAACAGGTGTGTCATGAAGCCTTGCTGTTCGCCATGCCAAATCTTGTTTCATAAACTGCGTTTTTAGTATTTTGTTGATGATCATGATTCATCAACCGGTTTTCTTACTGCAGTCAGGAAAGAACCCTAGTCCCCCAACATGCTCATGTTCAAAATTCACTCTGCATAAGATTATGGCTAACATTCGTACACATAGCACCTCTTATTTAGTAGTACAAACAAAATGTCATCAACTTATAAATATTGTACTATAATCAAGTGGTTTCCCCTAGTTCCGTGATAAAATAAAGTTTTATCCACTGTTCCCTTGTAATATTCTTCATCAAGAAGTTGGACAATCGTTCATACCAAGTCCTTGGTGCTTGCTTCAATCCATATAGTGCTTGTCAACCTGTACACATGTTGGGGAAACTGCTTATTCTCAAAAACCAAGGGGTTGCTAAACAATAGCCTCTTCTTTTCAAGTATCCATTCAGGAAGCAATCTTCACACCATCTGAAACAACTTCATATTCATAGGAGCAGACATAAGCATATTAATATCTAATAGCCCTCGTAATTGCTAAGCTACAGGTGCAAAGGTCTCATCATAAATTCTATCTTTTTGTTGAATTGTAACCTTGCACAAACTAGCCTTGGCTTTGTTTCCTGACTATGGTACCTAGGTCACCAATTTTGTTTCTGGATCCCATTTTGTACCATTGTATTGACCTTTCTTTGGGTCTAGGTACAAGACGTGCCAAACTTCATTTCCTTTGAAACTGATTTAGCTCATCTGGCATTGCTAGAACCCATCAGAGATAGTTAATGCCATTTTATAGTCAGATTGGTTCTATGCTTGACAAAGAAAATGAATAGAACAGCACAAAAGTTTTTGATAAACACTTCTCTTGTTTGATATCCCCTTATTTATGTTTAGGCTATAGATTTTGATCAGGGGGATGAGGAAGAAGTATAGGTAAAACTTTTAAGCGAAATCATTTTGTTGCTTCCTCATGTTTTGTTTGGAGAAGCGCAGCAGGCTCAACAATCTCTTACTCTTCCGAGAAACCAGTAAGGATTTTCAATCGTGCTGTTTCCCCTTACCTCTCTTTCCTGCAATTCAGGGGTGTAACACTGTTGTTTGTTTTGATTATGTCTGTCCCGCCGTGACCTGTGAACTGCTTACCCTGTTCATATTCTCTGTGGAGAACCATCCAGGACCTGGTTCCCTACTTGTATCCTCGTCATCTCTTCTCCTAGCTCGAGAGTGACATGTTGCTGTGGACCAGAGGTGAGCCTAGGATTAGCTTCTTTCAATGTCGTAAGATAACAGTAGCATGGTGTTCCCCGGTGAACTAAGGAGTCCAATGATCTCATCTGGTTCAACCCTGTGGAATCGTCAGAAAGACGATGTTAGATCCAAACACAACATGAACACTCTCCCAACAACTAAAGTCCCCTTTTGTTAAAGACCTATATGCTTTACTTTTGAGAAGAGTATCCAAGAAAATATTCCCTCATCACTCCTAGGGTCAAATTTATCAAGCTGGTCCTTCCCATTGTTATGTACATAGCAGTTTGCAATCCAAAAGATTACGAAAGTAGGCAAATTGGGTGTTTCTGCGCTTTAGGAGTTCATAGGGAGTCTCTTTAGCTTGGGCCTAAGGAGTCCTGCTATTTAGTATGAATAGCAAGAAGTTTCAACAGCTTCACCCCAAAACTCGTGAGGGAGACCACTTTCAATAAGCAGTCTTGGCCCATCTTGCCTCAAGAGTTCTATTCTTCCTTCGAACAACACCATTTTCGGCTGTGGTGTTCTGGAGGGCTGAGAAGTTGTGAACTAATACCTATGTTCGCCTGCAATATCAATGAAGTAGCGATTTAATTCGGTAACCCATGATCTGACCTTACCGGGGATGACCACTTTGTGGTGGAAAGGCTGGGAGTCTCCCGAGCTGTTGTTAGCGCAGATGTCCACCCATTCATTCAAAAGTGCTCATCTCGAGTGAGAGCATGATCGACGCCGAAGGTGTAACCTGGAAAAAATCATGCGCACAAATAAACACATACATATCTATGACCCTTCGACTTTGAACTCTCATGGGACGCACCAAATCGAATGTGTTAAAATTCGACAGTCTGCTGGTTACTGCAAAGTCAATTTTAGGCTTAAAAGAGATTTTCGACCTGTTCCCCTTAACACATTCTGAACAAACTTGTCTGCCTCATACTTGAGTTAGGGAAAGCCGTATCACCAAGTCTTGGAGACTAAGTTTATTGCAGAAGTGTAAGACTTTGGCTGTCCAAGTATCTTATGCCAATCCATTGATTGTTGTCTGAACAGCTCTCTGAAACAGATAGTACTTATTTGAGGAATGTATCCAAGAATGTAATGTAAATACATGTTTCCTAGGTTCCCTCCACATATAAGTTCACCCTGTTTGTGAGTCAAACTTGTGACATAGGTTGGCTTGAACTCACTCTATTACCTTTTGTCACACAGTGTGAAATGCCAAAAGATTATGTGCAGAGACTTCACATAATAACATCATCAAATTGCATTGGAAAGTGTCCTTACCTACCTTACCTTAAACGCAGTGATGTTCCTGTTGCTGTTATCTCCAAAAGGTGACACTTCTCCATTAAAGGCTAAGCTAGTGAGAGAAATCGTGCTCTTTATTCTCCGGCATTGTTGTCTTGAGCATCCGCTGTTCCAAGATACCAATAGTATTCTCTTCACTTAGCGCTGTAAGACAATCAAACTTAGTCTTAGGAACCAAAATTTTCTGGGTCTTTTCCACAAACATTTTCATTCAGTTGGTTCCTTTTCTTTTCCAGACCAATTTCACATGTTGGTGATTTATTCTTATTCACACTGATATTCTTCTGACAGGACACTCGTGAATCTTAGTGTCTCATTCTTTACCAACAATGATAACACACATGCATGCCTTACACATAACAAACCTAGCCTCTTTGGAGACCCTGATCCATGTGGTTTCTCCTGGAGACCTGTTTAGTCCTGGTGTCCTCGTTTAAAAAATTAAACCAAGACCAACTTTACCCTTGTTTACCTCGTTTTGAAGTTAAGTCTCTAAGGTCTTCCTATACGGTCAGAATTTAACTCACATGTCTGTAGCTCTCAATGAGAGTTCTTTCTCTTCTTAGATTCAAGATTCTCAATTAACACGTCATTTTTCTTTAGAGAACAACAACAATCACGTTTCAAGGATTCAAGTTGTAAATTGAGATCAGAATCATTACTATCCAAGACATGTTGGTGAATTATCACTAGCTGTGTTTCCCTCTTTTCAATTATGAATCTCAGCATGTAGGTCACACAGTCTTTCCCATCATATTCATATCTAACCCAGTTCACATGATTTCATCGACTAGTGTCTATGGGGGGAACATCATAAGTGCACCATTTTATTGAGTAAAGCATTCTCTTGTGGAAGATGCTTCCTAAGTTGCTAGCCAGTTATTTCAAACGGCTTTCAATTCAGAGAAGTTAATACTACATAAAGTTGCTTTCCTACTAGCTGCGTGAAGAATCAACCGACTCACTTGAAGTTGATAAAGTCTCTGGGGAACGCAGGAGATCAGACTCTTCTTCACCATCAACCGATAGTTTGGGTTTGGTATGGAAGATCTGGCTTTTCATCCCCACCTTACACTATGCTCCAACTTAACTTCAAGCTTTGGGCCACTTTTGATCTTTCAAAGTCCAATGGCAAACTTCTTCGAGGTGATCACAACTGCAATAGCAACTTCACATTCAGCCACGTTTTTCTTCAGTTCTCTTTTGGCCAGTTATGTAAGTTGGGGTCATCCTGGTAGTTTTATAACATTCATCTAACAAGGAGGTGCTATACAGAGCTAGCCATTTATCCTCTGTATGACATGGGTCTGGGTCGTTGTGTAAGGAGTTTCTCGCATCTGCATATTTGACCTAACGGTGTGTTCTGGTGGGATATTACCTGTGTCATGTCATGTATATACATCCATCCTGGCCATACAGCATTCTCAATTGTGCGGGTTCCCCCCCTGGTCTGAGATCGAGTGTTGTTTTCCCGTCGTTGCTTGCAAAGGCAGTCGAGAGAGCACTCAGGTGAGGTTGATTCTTCATCCTCATCAAGATCCTCGTCAGAATCATCCCACATTGATGCTATCATAGCATTTTTGAATAGCTCGGCTTTTCCGCAGACTTGGAACTTTTTGGTCCTTCCACTTGGAAAATCTCTGATTAGATGTCCCGTCTCTCTCACACTTGAACGCACCCTTAACGATGGAGGTACGGGATCAGAGTTAGTTTTCTTGATAATTTTACCTTTGAAGTTCTTCCTCTGATCACCCGCCGAGTGTCCTTTCAAATCTTTTGGCACATCATGGCCAATCTCATCTTCATCTCTCGTCTCTGTTCCCTTTAAAGGCTAATGCCTCCGGCTGGTTTCCTTCTCAGACTTAGAGTAATTAATCATTTCATTGTGTCTAGGGGAACCAATCAGCTGTTTCCAGAAGAGCCAATGTAGGTGACAATTTCTTGGCATTCATAAATGAGCAGTGATTTTGGCTGTCCATATGTGCATCTGTTAAAGACTGCGCAATATATCTTTTCTCAACAAGATCAAGAGTCAGACAAACTGTTCACGCAAGGAGGATCTAAAGATCATGATAATGTCATGGAATATCTAACGAAACAAGTCATATGTTTACCCATTGTTTCATAGCAAATAATTCATATTGTAGATACGTGAGCGAGAAATGAAATGCAATTTTTGGATCTTTTTAACCACCTCCTGGTCTTCGATAAAGCAAGTTTCAAAGAGGTATCCTAAGAGTGCTTGATCTAGCTCACGGCAATTCGATAATCCAGATAATTCGGGATAATCCACTTCTGCCTCACTATAGCCTGTTGTAAATATTGACATCGCTTTTGGGGCATTTTTCTCCAAAACTGTAGTAATCTGGCAGTCACACAGTTCACTATCTTTCTTTGGAATCTTGTTCCCTTCAGAGTCAGTGCTTCATGAATTTGTGTTGGGACCTATTTTTTGACCAACGAGCCACCCATTGTCATAGTCTATTCCCATAGAGTAGCTTCTGAATCCTGTTTTTTCTCACCATGCATAGGTTGTTCCGTTAAACATAGAGGGTCGTTTGCTAATCGTGTGAATCCGATTGCACCTAATTCTTGGAGTATCTTCATGTGTACTTTGAACTTCTCTTACTCTTACAAGAAGCCTTGCTCTGAACCAATTGGAAGGTCTGGAATACTCAGAGAAGGGGGGGTGAATTGAGTAGTGGATCGACTATGCAATTTTCTTTTGCTTTGAGACTGAATAATAAGGAACCAGTTGGGGCTAGTTTCAGTTAAACGCAGCGGAATGTAAGACATGTAAAGGAATAAAGAAACACCTTAGCCAGTATTTAACGAGGTTCACTACCAACTTCTGGCTAACGTCCTCCTACCCCCTAAGCCTGTTTATTAACAACTTCTGAAAAACAAGAGAAACTTGCTTCACGGCTCAACTGTTTTCCTCTAGTATGACTCCGGGAATAACCAGTACCCGCTCGCACACTCAACTCTGAATGTGCACTCGATCTCACACCCGTAAGTCCAACTTTGTGTTTGAACGACAAACACTACCCAGGCTAACCCGTCTGGTGATTCCTTACAAGAACAATATGTGCTCTCTAGGAAATTACTTCTTAAAAAGCTAAGTAGAAGAATGTGTATTGCTCGATGTATGTCTCGGTTACTCAATAGTAATGAACTTATGCTTTTGTGTTTTTCTCTCAAAGTAATTTTCTCTTTTAATCCGTGTGGAGAGAAGTTATCCGAAATAGAAGTATAGACGTATACTTTATATGTATAGTAACTTAACCGCTAGTTATATAAATCTAATTCTTGCTAATCAAAGGCAAGATTAGTTTTATGAAAGTATTATCTTTTGCTTCAGTGCTTATCCCTAAAGAGATGTTTGATCGAACAAGAATATATTACTGCCCAGTTTAAAGAGTAATATAAGCAATATCCATGCTATACTTCAGTCTGCAGATATAATACTTTCAAAATTATCCTTTGAAAAATAATTTTAGAAGAACCCTTTTCAAAACCAGCAGCTCAATATTCTTTCAGGAGAACTCAGTCATTGGTTCCTCGCAGCTTGGGGTTCCTTGAGTGTGTTATGAATTCTGTTTTCCAAGCTTTGTACCAGAAATCACAACATTACTCAAAACACTTAAGCACTTAGTTATTTCCAAATTTTAATGCATAGCAACAGAGCATATTACAATGAAAATAGACGCTTAATTATAACTCTACATTACAATTCATTCGAATCTGTCGATGGGGAATGCTTGCGAAAGAACTTGAATCTTTCCTTCAATGTTAACTTCAATCTTTGAAACATCAGCTTTCTTCTTCTGAATATCGTTCGATAGAGTCACCCTTCAAGTTCTTTGGAAGTTTGAAAATCTAGTGGACTGCCACCATATAAAATGTTAACATGCAACAAAAGATATATGAACTGTTGTTCAGAATAACAGTCAAGGAAGAGCAAGCTTCGTGACTGGTCCTTGCACCAGTAAATGAGCTTTTTCTGTAATCAGCTATTCCCTGTAATAAACAAGTTAGTTTCAAAGCATAGTCTCGATTATATTACTACTGTTCAGGCAGATCAACGCTAATCATCAACTAGCTGGTTCTCAGAACCAACTACATTCAACTTTAATCATCCTGTTTCCTGTAATGGTTTGTATCACCAATAACTTAAGGGAATCTCAACACATCATTTATCTTTACCTTAGAGAAATTCCAGATTTTTAGATTGGTGTCAAGATTGTTAAAAGAATGGAGGCAGGACCCCCTTCCCCTGAGAATGAAGTAATCCCTCTGTGGTAAATTTATTGCAGGTTAGTTCACTTCATTCTCTTCAAGATTTTATTCTGAAACTTGATTATTGCAGTATTTTATAGTTTGCATTCTTTATATTCATAATCTTGGTGACTGAACTAAAGTCATGGCTATTTAAAATCTTTATCTCTTCTGTATATATGTCCGTGATTTGAATCATTATGACATATAATTCTACGAATCCAAAGAGGAGAACGACCTTGTATTGCAATAATGGGGGAAGGTCTAAGTGTGCCCGATCAAAGTCACCAGGGGTCGTTCAAGGGAGTATATCTTTCAACCCAGACCGTGTACGGGTGAGAGGAAAGGTCTCCGTGAGATGAGTGTTTAATGCACGTGATTCTCGCATACTTTTGAAGGCCACAAATTCACAGAAATCTTTCGACACACACACTTTCTTATTTTGGGTTGTGTCAGTTTGAGTGGTTAGAAAGCTTTATCCGAAATCAGTAACTCCAGATTCTGCCAATCAAGCTCCAAAATCTGCTGCTATTGCAGCACTTACTTCTACTTTTGAAAAAACTCCACGAGAACCTATTAGTATACCTCGTTCTCGCAAAGGTGTGCACCTCTGAACATTTTGTGTTGATAAATATAAGCATATTTCTTGTGTCAAACTTAAGTTATTTTGATAAATTGTAWTGAACCTGTCAGAACTCCTTTGTTCTATGCTAAAGTGAATTCAGAATCTCCTAAAGAAATATCAAAACCAACACCGGCACCAACTCCAGATTCAAATTCCAAGGAAAATTCTCTCGGAAGGGAAAATTCCATGGGAAGCATACAAGAAGATTCCAAGAAAGATGAAGTTGAAGATGAGGAGGGACTCACAATATACTCGTTTGGGATGGCGAAAGAAGCTTTCTATAAGCTACCCAATTGGAAACAAAATAAGCTTAAAGCCACGTTTGATACCCCTTGGAGTTGTTATCTACACACTTGCCGGAGAACTTAAAGCCACATTTCTTGTAAGCTATATACATTCAGTGATTGGTAAACCCCTCTTTTAACAACCCTTTCACCCCGACTGATAGTAGTAGATTTAAAAATGGCATATATTGGTTCACTGAAATAATTTCGTATAAACTCTTGTTATTCCACATCAAATAACATTACCTTGTCCTTTTTTGCAATTTTCAGTGCATATAYTGCTGGTAATTTTTGTCTACCTAGTATACACAGCTAGCAAGGAACTCGATAGCCCTGCTATAATATATGAACGACTCAAACAAGTTTCGAGCAGATCAAGGGTATATATGAAGCCTATTTCTCATGACGGACAATCTTGTGGTCCAATAGATGGGAATTACAAAGGATCTTACCTAAAAAACATAGAATAATTAACAGGAGTCGTTGACTGATGTAGCTACCATGTCACGCGAGATAGTACATGTATGAAATAGTAGCACATACATAAACGATTGATAATGGGTAGTTATACAAGAGGTAAAAGGACAAGCAATTTTATATATATCAGTGTTTCTATGTGCGAATGAAGGGTTTATGAGGAAACTAAACAATTATGTTTAGGACAATGAGTCTGGCTGTTAAAAACCGATGTAATAGGTAAGATTAGTTCCAGAAGTTTAGGCCTCTAAACCCTATAAAAGCCCCGAAAGACATTCACGTCCAAAATGAACCTGTTGTTGTCAAGAGCGCAGTGCGAATCCATCTAGGGTGAGCTTAAATGAGTGTTTAGGACATCGAAACGAGCTTTAAAACCAAGTAATTAGGTAAAAGTACTAGAACTTAGGGCGCGAAAACCCATAATAACCACAAATGCGCCAAAATTGTCAATTTCCAACACAAGAAATGACCTAAGCGCAGTCTAAACGAGTGCAAATGAATGGTCTATGGAAGCTTAAACTAAATTTTTAGGACATGGATCCGATGTTGAAAAATCATGTAATAGAGTATAGTATTCTAGAAGTTAGGTCTCGTATAAGACCCTATAAAACGCCCCGAAATGACCATTACCATGACTCCCACAAATGACATGTTGTTCTAAACGAGTGTAATAACCTAGGTAGCAGTTAAAAAATTTGAAGTTTGGTTTTTGAATTGACGAGCTTTAAAACACCATGTAATTAGGTAAAACAAATTATACCTTAAGGCCGAAACCCATACATTTTTTGGGGAGAGAGTAGTGGAGTAAAACTGTAGTGTTTATATGACTATTTGAAGTAATCAGATGTTCTTCATGTTTTAAAAACGTTATATATAACCTTTTTTTCTTGTTGTAAGGTGAACAATAGAGAAGATCGCGGCCTACAACGATAAGAAATAAATCCAGGTTTCGAGAACAATGAAATATTTTAGAAAACGATATTATGAAAGTAATTTCGTCGTTACGTATAATGTATAGAGATGCATATTACCATGTTTGTATTATGTAGTCAATGATCATGGTGTGTCGAACGACTTTGACATATGTATGGATATAATTGAATTCAAGCATTGATAAATATAAATTCATATGGCGACATTGACTTGTTTTGGAAATTAGTGTTGTTTTATTACAGGGATACAAGTACAAAATTAGTACAGGTTCAGTTATATGGTGATGATTAGGGCGTGAAATTTTGACAGATTTGATTACATAATATATGTTGTTACCTTGGTATTAGGAGTGTAAGGTGGGCGAATACATGTTGAAGAACAGGTTGATATTAGCAGGTTAGTAGACACAGTAAGTGATAATTGTATAAAAAAGAACTCTGTATTTGTAATGTGGCAAAAATTCTTGTTACAACTCGAGGGTTTTGTTAACAGGTGAAGTATGTGTTTTATAACAAATAAGAGGTTATTTGTAACGAAACATAAATTCTATCTCGTTCCAAGACTGCACGTATACAATATGGTTATTGTAAGGAAGCATATATTATCTGAAGTTCCAAATTCACTGTAGTCTGTAACGGACATGTTACAGTTGACTTATTTGTAAATAGGAAAAATGCCCTTAAAATAACTTATTATTTGTGTAACGCATGCTTGTAAAACGAACATGTCAAGTTACAATAGCCTATTTTGCCGTTACAAACTAGCAATTTTTTCCACTAGTGACTCACTTTTCATCCTCAAAGAGAATCTGAGTTGGTGAAATTTCCCAAACTGAGTTCTCTTGGTTATAACATTAACTCAGTTGATTATGTAAGTCATTTCATTGTTTCATACAGAGGGTGTCCTGCGCAGATAGAAGCCATGACCTGCAAAATGATAGAAAAAGGTCTTAAATTTATATTAAGCAATAATACCATGGCAATTAACTCTGCCTAATAGTAATAATTAACAAACCCTGAAGAAGAGATCATGTGAAAGATAAATAAATTTGTCTCAAAAAGAATACATTGAGTATTGCGTAGTAAGCAGAGATTATCTTATCTCTTAGTAATTCACATTTCTAAAACTCCTAATTCAGAGAAATATCAAACCTTCAAAGTAAGTTAGGAAAAGAATTTGAAAATTAACTAGGCACAAGAAAGTTGAACAAAATTCGAACTAAACAAGCCCAAACATTGAAAAAAAATTCAACGAAACAAGCCCCAAAAATAGAGAAATAAAACCCATAAAAATTGAACAATAATTGAACAAAAAACCCTAAAATTTGAACAAATTTAAACAAGAACAAATTCGACCAAATTGAGCCCTAATTCGAACATCATAAGATTAATCTCAACCATCTTAATCAATATAKAATGACTTTAATCATTCGAATTTTTGTTTCCAACAAGAAATCGAAACCCTAAACCCTGCTAAGTCGAATTCGCACAAAAAATCGAAACCCTAAACCTTACTAAATCATAATTGAACAAAAAAATTTTAAATTGGAACATAATTAGGGGTAAAGAGATGAAGGAAAACAAACCTTGCAATGAGTAGAGCGAGGGACACGCGATGACTGGAGCGAGAGAGAATCTTGCAATGAGAAGGGAGGATGAATGAGAGATGGGTGAGTAGCGTCGAGTAAATAACGAGTTTGAAGAGGGAAAAAGAAAACTTTACATGAAAACAGTTGTGGTTTTTTTATATTTATTTTTTTTATTTTCAAATCTAAAATTCTATTGAAAGCTCCTTATTAAAAGCGTTTATTTAAAAACCGCTTTCAATAGTAATGAAATTATAGCGTTTTTTTCAGAAACGCTTTAAAATCGTATTAATGAAAGCGCTTTTWCAAAAACGCTTTCATTTAAAGCTTTAAAAAGCTAAATATGGCGTAGTGCTCACCTTCTTCAAGTACACATAACTATCATGGTCACTTCTAGAGAACCCTTGCCCTAACATAAATTGGTCAAATCATTTGTAACATTGCCGAGGTGATTGATTCAAACCATACAAGGACTTTTCAAKAAGCATACATGCTCCTCCTTGCCCTCAACAACAAAACCATCCAATTGTCGCATATAAATTTTCTCCTCGAGCTCTCTATGCAAGATAACGGTTTTCACATTCAATTGTTCTTACTCCAAATCATGCATAGCAACACTAGTAGAAAAATCATCATATAATGCGGGTAATTTGCTGCGTTTGTAAAAAAACTACAACATATAACTGTTAAATGCTGCGGTTTTTATAGCAACCGCAGCAACTAAAGCATTCTTGTAGGGAAAAATTTGGGTATAGCTTATATGTTGCGGTTGTTTGGCTCAACCGCAGCATATACTTTTGTAATAAAAAAAATAACATTAAACAAAAGTAAACAAATTGAACGACACTACATACTATTGAGTTCCCTAGTGTTTTGAGTGATGACAAAGAGTTGCAAGAACAGGTACATTGGTCTGATGAATACAGCTGGTCTGAACAACTGAGATTCTGTTCTTGGTCACTTGAAAGAAAGTGACATGTATGCTAACAAGTTATATTGTGCAAATTGCTATGTGTGTTTGGCATACAGGAATTCCAACTATTGAAGCAGAAAGTCCTTTGAGGAAGATTCGAGTTTATATTGAAGATCAAGGAAGCTTCGAGAAGTCGAAGAACATTGAAGATTAGTTGTAGGATTAGATTAAGTCTTCTTATTGTATTAGTGCATGAATGTGTTTGTTGCGTGCTTGTATTATTGGTTGATGGCATTGGGCTTCGAACTTTCTCTCTTAGAGTTGAAGGCAACTAAACCAGTTGGTTGGTTGACTTTGACCCTACKAGTTGGGAACAGTTGTACTATTCTCATAACGCGGATCATCTTGTCGAGCAAGAAAAGATTTTTGGAAAGTTTTCTTAAAAATATTTTTTGGAAAGTTTTTCTTAAAAATGGT
>SNQN01001242.1:20175-81408 GCA_008642245.1 Bassia scoparia | reverse complement strand
GCAACCAAGGAAAGGCCAAAGAATCTTAGCAAACCTGACCTATTGCAAGCTTTCAACTTGTTATTAGATGATGTTCAGGAATTGCATAGTGAATTTGTCAAGACCAAGGCAGCACTTCTTACTGTTCCCCCTGCTCATCCTGTTCCAGAAATTAGTAAAATGATTGATGAGTATGAAGGACAAATATGTGATCTAGCTTGTGAAATTCATGAGTTGAAGAAGGGTAAGCAGGACAGTTCTGTCAATGTGACTAATGAGTCTGTGGTTTCACGTCTTAAAATGGATTTTGAAAAATTGAGAATTGATTTCAAATCTATGGATGAACAGAATGTGCTTTTATTGAAAATGCTTAAAACCAAAGACAAAGAGCTTGAAAAGAGTCAAAATCATGTTCACAAACTACTGACTACCGGTAGCAATCTAGATCATATAGTGTCCATTCAGGGAAACAGTAGTCGTATTGGTCTAGGGTATACTGCTAGGAGAAACAGTTCCAAGTGGTCACCGAGAGACACTATATGGGTTCAGGAATATAAGAAAGGTAAGTATGTGTCTGCCAAAGATATGCATGTGTGGAATTTCTGTGGTAAGGGTGGACAAAAAATTGATGAATGTATTCATAATAGGAGAAGCAAAAGCAAGAATAGTAAAAATGTTAAGATGGTCTTGGTCGGAAGGACAGGAAGCAGACCAGTGGTGATGAATTGGGACCCAATCATGATTGGGTTCCCAAACCGAATGTTTGATTTGCTTTTGCATGCTAAAGTGAGAGGAGATACCTACTYGTACTTYGACAGTGGCTMCTCAAGACACATGTCAGGACATAAAGAACAATTTCTCTCACTTGCAGCCTATGATGGGGGAAGAGTCACATTTGGAGACAACAGTAAGGGTACTATTTTTGGCCTAGGTAAGGTTGGTCAGTCTCTTTCCCAAGCTATTGATGATATATATTATGTTGAGGGTTTGCAGCATAATCTCTTGAGCATATCTCAACTGTGTGACAAAGGCAATAAAGCCGAGTTTCAAGCTGATCTTTGTCACATAGTTAACACTCAAACAGATGAACTGGACTACCAAGGAACTAGGTTTCAGGATGTTTAGATAACATACTTGGATCAAATCCCCAAGGACAAGTCCATTTGTTTGAGTGCAGTTGCTGAAAAGAATCAGTGGCTATGGCATAAAAGATTTTGGCATGCTAGTCTTACACTTCTGAACATACTCAAAACCCATGACTTAGTGGGTTGCTTGCCAGACATTAAGTATGTGGTGGATATAGTATGTTCAGAGTGTGCTAAAGGAAAGCATGTCAAGTCATCTTTTAAGCCAAAGAGAGAGGTCAGTACAAGCAGACCACTTGAACTGATCCACATAGATTTGTGTGGTCCTATGCGCGTGCAGAGCAGGAGCGAATGACTAATCCAAGTACACTTGGACTCTATTCTTGTCTTCCAAAGATGAGACCTTTGAGGAGTTTGAGGTGTTAGTAAAACATTTGCAGAACCAGTTGAACTGTTCACTGGTTGGGGTAAGATCTGATCACGGTACTGAATTTGAGAATGCAAGCTTTACTAACTACTGCAGGGACAATAGAGTAAGTCACAACTTTTTTAGCTCCAAGAACTCCACAACAGAATGGAGTGGTAGAGAGGAAGAACAGAACCTTAGAGGAGATGGCCAGAACAATGATCATTGAAAGTGGTCTCCTTAAGAGCTTCTGTGGAGAAGCAATAAGCACAACATGCTACATTCTAAACAGAGCACTACTTCGTCCCATTCTGAAGAAGACACCTTATGAACTCCTAAGGGGAAGAAAACCTAACATTTCACAATTGAGAATTTTTGGCTGTAAGTGTTATGTGCATAACAATGGGAAGGAACAATTGGATAAGTTTGACCCTAGGAGTGATGAGGCAGTCTTCCTTGGATACTCCACACAAAGTAAGGCATACAGGGTCTTTAACAAGAGGACCTTGTGTATAGAGGAGAGTGTCCATGTAATTTTTCATGAATATAACATGTTCACTGAGATTCCACAGGTTACAGATGATGATATTATAGGGTTATTGGACTTCACAAAAGACCAGTTCACTCGTCGAGATGATGCACAGGTAAGGGAACCAAACTCACCTACTGGTCCACC
This sequence comes from Bassia scoparia, assembly GCA_008642245.1. Taxonomy (NCBI): domain Eukaryota; kingdom Viridiplantae; phylum Streptophyta; class Magnoliopsida; order Caryophyllales; family Amaranthaceae; genus Bassia; species Bassia scoparia. The sequence continues at coordinate 79,262 of SNQN01001242.1, read as the reverse complement.
ACCAACTGGTGATGGAGAGTTTGGTAATACATTTGAAGATGAAGTTGTAGAGGAAAATCCACATGAAGATAGAGAACAGGAAACTAACTCATGGGGAACCAAAAACAATCAGGTTGACCCCACTGAGAATCAGGTAGTAGACCAGCAGACCACTTTGCATACTGGTTCCTCATAAAATAAAGAGAATGCATCAGATGATGGGGAACATATGCCTAGTGGTAATGTTGAAGAGAATGCAGAATTGAATACAGGTTTTAAAAGTTATAAATATCAGTCCTCCCATCCTACTGATTTAATCTTGAGTGATATTAATAAGGGTATTCAAACTAGGAGGTCTGTTTATCAAAACTTTTGTGCATTCTGTCCTTTTCGGTCTAGCATAGAACCTACGGACTATAAAATGGCACTGTCTGATCCTGAGTGGGTCTTGGCTATGCAAGATGAGTTAAACCAATTCCAGAGGAACAATGTTTGGCATCTTGAGCCTAGACCAGAAGGTAGAATAGTAATAGGTACTCGATGGGTCTTCAGAAACAAATTGGATGACCTAGGTCCAATAGTCCGAAATAAAGCTAGGCTTATTGTGCAACGTTACAATCAACAAGAGGGCATTGATTATGTTGAGACCTTTGCACCAGTAGCAAGACTTAAAGCCATAAGAATACTGATTGCTTTTGCTGCTCACATGAATTTCAAATTGTTTTAGATGGATGTTAAGACAGCTTTTCTGAATGTCTACTTGAAGGAAAAAGTCTTTGTAGAGCAGCCCCCAGGCTTCGAGGATGCACTGTTCCCCAACCATGTGTATAAGTTAGACAAGGCTTTGTATGGTCTTTAGCAAGAGCCTAGGGCTTGGTATGAAAGGCTGTCAAACTTTCTGATGGAGAATGGTTACAAAAGGGGAACAGTGGACAAGACCTTGTTTATCAAAAAAAGGGGCACTGATTTACTTGTTGTACAAATTTATGTTGATGATATATTGTTTGATGCAACTAATCAGATGCTATGTAATGAGTTTGCTGATCTTATGCAGAGTGAATTCGAGATGAGCATAATGGGAGAACTAGGATTCTTCCTTGGGCTACAGATCAAGCAAACAGATGAAGGGATAATGATCCACCAGAAGAAGTACTTGAAAGAGCTACTGAAGAAGTAGGGATTACAGAACAGTAAGGCATATGACACACCTATTCCCATCTCTACTAAGTTGGATGCAGATGATAGGGGAACAGTTGTGAATCCTACACTATTCAGAGGTATGATTGGCTCACTCTTATACCTCACTGCTAACAGACCTGATATCATGTTCTATGTGGGGTTGTGTGCTCGATTCTAGAGCAACCCCAAGGAGTCACATCTGAAAGCAATGAGAAGAATTTTCAGGTACTTGGTAGGAACAGTTGATATGTGTCTGTGGTACCTTAGAGGTAGTACAGTTGAACCGGTTGGATACACATATGCAAACTATGCAGGATATCTTGTTGATCGGAAAAGCACATCAGGTATGGCACACTTCTTAGGATCATGTTTGATCTCCTGGGGTTCAAAGAAGCAAAACACAGTTGCTTTGTCCATAGCAGAAGCTGAATACATAGTTGTTGCAGCTTGCTGTTCACAGCTGTTGTGGATAAAGAGTCAGTTAAAAGWCTTTGGTGTATTATTAGATTGTGTTCCTATATTTTGTGATAATACAAGTGCTATTAACATTTCTAAGAATCCTGTGCAGCACTCCAAGACAAAGCATATTGAGATCAGACACCACTTRCTTAGGGATAATGTGGAAAAAGGTAATGTGGAGATGTTATTTCGTAAGAGTGAGAATCAGCTTGCTGATATCTTCACAAAACCATTGTGTAGAGAGTCTTTTTGTAGGTTAAGAGTCTTGTTAGGTCTAGTTATATTTTGGTGAAAGGCTTCTTCTTGTTGACCCCCAATGATTGGCTAGATTAGTGTTCAAAGATGTATATATTGTACATAACTTTGTTGATACTATTTATACCATTATGAAGCATGAGCAGGTGAAGTGAACTAAGTTGCCACGAACAGGTGAACTGTTTGGGGTGATAGGACAGTACAAGAGAACAACAGATGGCCATGTATATGTTCTTGCCAAATACTCATGGTTTTGGAAAGAATTAATTGAATATTCTTAACTGCTTCCAGTTGAGATATTTATGCAGTTCAATTATCATATTTTGGCAAAAATCAACTTAGTGGGTCCTACCCACCATCACGTGCCACTTTATGTTTGGTAAGTTAGTGTATTTATGGGAAGTTATTTCCCTTTGCACTTCTACTTCTTTACTAACTGCCAGCTTTCCACTTTCCTTAATTCCCTGTTTGCTTGAGTTTATATATATATCCCTTCTTTTTTTTTCTGTTCTGATCAACACAAATCTAAACTCATCTGATCTCTCGGAAGTCTCTGCTCTCTTCTCTCTGAAGACGTCTAGATTTTCGTGCCTGTTTCGATCAAAGCTCAAATTATGTGAGAATGAGGAAGAAAGCCACTAGAAAAGGGAATGGAAAAGGGAAGAAGGCAACTGCAGCTCAATCGGAAGTAGTTGTGGCTACTGAGCATTCAAAAACCACCATCGACACAACAAAGACCACCGTTTCAGCTTCACCACCTGAACAATGGTACTCCGATACCACTACAACAACCACCATGCAACCACCTCTATCACCAAAAAATCAACCCATAATTCCACCACCACCGCAAATCCCAACTCCACCACCACAAATCATCTAACCAACACCTCAAACCACAATTCCACCACCACCTCAACCTACATGACCATCACAACCCACAAACCCTAAAATTGCGAAACCTACCTCTGTTTCTCTCTCGGTTCAAAACCCTAGCTTGGAATCAAAGCCTGCTGAGGTTGAGAACATTGAGGGGGAACAAGGTTCTGCGGCCAAGAACCTTTCTGAAGTTCTTGAGTCTGAGTTTCTAAAGCCTCCAGAAGAACAGGAGGAAGAGGAAGATGAGGGTGATGATGATGATGTAGTCGAGGTTGGCTCTCAGGGTGTTGCAATCACTCAGGGTACTGGAGTTACAGGGGTTGTGTTGAGGAAGTCTACTCGAGGGTCAATGGTCAAGATTGAGGACAAGGAGAAGGCGATGAAGGAGGCAGAACAATACACTGGTACCCCCAAGGGAACCAAGAGAAAGACACCTGTTTAACAGCTATTTCTCTTTCTACTGTTCAGTCTTCTAAGAAAGTTGTTATGTCTGGTTGTGGTTAAGAAGAAGGTTATTGGGAAATTCCCGCGTTGTCTGAAGTGAAACAAGTGTTAGAGTTTCAGGGCTGGCTAAATCATATTAGGATTGTTAAGAAGGCTTATGTTGAGCCTGTTAAGGAGTTTTATGCTAATTTGTTTCAATATCCTGATATGAGTTTAGTTAGTACTGTTTATGGTAAAGATGTACGTGTGTCTGTTTCTTCATTGGCTGAATTTTTGAATGTTCCTAGAGATGGTTATGCTGCATATAGTGCAGATGGTTGGCCTACTGTTCCTGGTGTAGGTAATGATGAGATTATGAAGTTTCTATTTGGGAAGGTTGTTAGGACTAGGGAAGGGTTCAAGACCACTAGTCTTAGGGAACCTATTATGAAAATTCTGCACTCGATTTGTTAGAAAGTTTTGATTCCAAAATCACAGGGTAGAGGGTCGGTTAGAATCATGGATATGGTTCTAATTTACCTCATGATGAAAAATGTGAAAATAAATTTTCCTGCCCTAATTATTGAACATATGATGAACTGCAAGAATGCTCCCTCTCACTCTCTAGCCTATGGGTCCCTTGTCTCTGGGATCCTAATTAAGGAAGGTCACACTCTCAGTGGTGACACCATCCCTGCATAGAAGTTCTCTCTGAAAATTCTGCGCCAAAAGGGATTGGACATCAAGGGAGATAAGCTATGCAATGTTGGAGATTCACCAGTCAAGAAGGAAAAGAAAGAACCTGCTTCTAAGAAAAGGAAGGATGAGGATACCAATACATCTACTGATCTCACTCCACTGTTTAGGAAGATTGAGAAGCATGATAAGACATTGGAGATGGTGGTGACTATGGTGCATGGCTTGACCACTTCCTTCACTGAGAGGCAAGGTAATTTAGAGGAGAAATTGAATGAGACTAGAAACTGGGTTGCTACGATGAAGGCTGAGGGAACAGCAAGACAGGTAGTTGTTGGTACTGGTCAGAAGGTTGAGACCACTCCTACTGTTCAGACTACTTTTTCTACTGCTGCAGGACAGACATCTACTGCTGCTACTAGTTAGGGTTCTGTTGCTAAGGAATCAGTTGCAAAGCAACCTGAGGAAGATGAAGAAATTGACCTCGAGGAATCCACCCACTCTTTTGCAGATGGAAGTCAGGATGAGGATGACAATGATGATGAGGAACCTGAAGATGATGAGGATGATAAGGGTTCTGATCCTGATGCTTCAGAAGACGAGATGGAGGATGAAGAGGATGATGATGACGAATGATGATTTGTTCTAGCTTCGGTTCCCCTCCCCTATCTTTGAACTGCTTTTGGTTGTCTGTTTTCCATGCCATTTTACAAGACATTATTGGCGTAATTTGGTTCTTGTTTAACTCTGCTGAACTATTATTCTGCCTGTTTGCTTTGTTTTGGGATTGTGAATTGTGAAACTAACAGGCTTATGTAGATTATGGTATGAATTGGTAGTTGATGCTACCCTTGGGTTGAAAACAATATCTTGTGCATGTTCTAATTCAGTGAACGCTTTTTAATGATGCCAAAAGGGGGAAAGAAGTTCTGGAAGCCTTTGTCTAGCTTAGATCGAGTCCGTTTAGTCTAGTTGTAGTTTAATATAGTTGAGTCAAATAAAAATCTGGATGATTCTCTTAAAGACTGTGATTCTGGATAGTTTGTTTTTCTTTCTTTTATAGGAAATAACCAAGTTAGTTGGTTGTTTCACTTAGAGTCGAAAAAATCAAAAAAATTGAAAAATTGAAAAAGACAAAAAATAGTCCCATTGAGTTAGAGTTGTTGTTGCTTATAACTTGTTGTTTGCAGGAACTTCTCACAGGGTTTGTCATCATCTAAAAGGGGGAATTTGTTGAGCTCCCTAGTATTTTGAGTGATGACAAATAGTTACAAGAACAGGTACATTGGTCTGATGAATACAGCTGGTTTGAACAGCTGAGATACTGTTCTTGGTCACTTGAAAGAAAGTGACATGTATGCTAACAAGTTATATTGTGCAAATTGCTATATGTGTTTGGCATACAGGAATTCAAACTATTGAAGCTGAAAGTCCTTCGAGGAAGATTCGAGTTTATATTGAAGATCAAGGAAGCTTCGAGAAGTTGAAGAACATTGAAGATTAGTTCTAGGATTAGAATAAGTCTTCTTGATGTATTAGTGCATGAATGTGTTTGTTGCGTGCTTGTATTATTGGTTGATGGCACTGGGCTTCAAACTTTCTCTCTTAGAGTTAAAGGCAACTAAACCAGTTGGTTGGTGGACTTTGACCCTACCAGTTGGGAGAACAGTTATACTGTTCTCACAACGCGGATCATCTTATCGAGCAAGAAAAGATTTTTGGAAAGTTTTCTTAAAAATATTTTTTGGAAAATCTTTCTTAAAAACGGTTTTATGGAAACTTCAAGATGATCTAGTGGGAATATATGTTTTGGATATATGGTAATTACTTAAGATGCAATTAAAGTAACATAAGATATTATATCATCTAAGTATGGAATAATATCTTATGGAACTTTCCTAAAATATAAGAAGTAGATATATKTTTATTTATCTCTTATATTCTAGGTTTGCATCACTTGTAATTGCTAGGCCTTTGGCAATTAATATCCATGCATATAGACTCACGAATTGATCGGTTCTCTCCACATTCTTAAAAGGAGTATATTTGAGAGAAAAGTCTAAAGCCTAGATCAAGCAAGCATTGTTCATACACAAGAGTGCACACATAGTAAGCGATCAAAATACTCTTGTAAACTCAGTGAGTGAGTAATTTGAGAGAATTGCATTGTGTTGAATTACCAACGAAGGGGTTGGTGATTGGGTAGCTATTGATAGTTCATTAGCAAGTGCTTGTGAGTTCAAGTGCGAATTAGCACARTTGGGTTGAGTGTGGGGTGACAATTGTATGTGTGAGTTRACYTACATTYTGAGTGAGGGTTGCTTTGTTATTTCYGAGTAGAATTAATAAAAGTAACTAGGATAGGAGGACGTAGCCCAGAGTTGGGTGAACCTCGTTAAATTTGTGTGTCTTTATTATTATTGTTCGATATTGTTCTACGAACTGTTTAACACTTATTCCGCTGCGAGACTAGTCCAACTGGTCTACTATACTAAAACAGTACACAATCGAAATTTTTAATAGGCACTCAATTCACCCCTTCCTCTTGAGTACCTTCGGGAAACCTTCACAAACCCTCTCATCTCACGAATCCAACTCACGCCCAAAACCCTCTCACACACCCAAACGAATTGACCCACCATCGGTGCACAATTTGCCCCCAACGACGTTGTTGTTGCTGCTACGCCCTACGTCGTTGTTGTTGCTCCGATCAATTGAGGATGTTACGCCGTTGTTGTTTCTCCGACGCCGTTACACGTCACCGCTGCTTCCTACTACGTCGTCGCTACTCCGCTGGTGGCTGTCGCTGGTCATTGTCTTCTCCCCCATTCTCTTCAATGACAAGCCTTGCACCTTCTTCCCTTTCTTTTGTAATTCATCCACTTCTTCTTCTTCTTTTATGTTTAGAATTCATTCATTAATTGATTGATTGTTTGATTCGTGTTCTTGCATTTTTTTTATTTGCAGTTGTTGAAGAACTCACTCAATGTCAACGCATTCCCTGCTTCGTGAGTCATTTGAAGATGTATTTTGGTTCAAGAGGAAAAGATCATGGTAATGTTAAAATATTAAGGTTAAATTCATACATTGATAAGAGTGGAATTCACTTGTAACAAACTTATCAAATTAAGATCATCAATTTATCAAATATCAATATGAGTAATTAAGTATCAATGAATTAGAAAATCAAGTTGTGTACTTTTTGTGTGTTTTGAATGATTATTGAATGTTAAGTTGTTCAGCATATTGATTGCACTGCTCGTGTTATGGATTTTTAGTAATTTATGTTTTGGGTTTTTGTAATTGTAAGTGGTTATGTGAAAAAATTTTGGTGTAAATTTGCATACTTGTCGACTGTTTAGCTGTTCGAGTCTTAGTTAATGGTGTTGTTAATGCTAGATGGATTTTTTGGTGTAAATTTGCAAAACTGTTGGAGTTTTAGCAAATGGTGTTGTTATTGCTGGATGGTTGTGCTTTTGATGATCAATTCCTGGTGTTTAGTTATGATATGTCTTGGATTGGATTCTTGTTTCTATTAGTGGTTTGGTGAAAACATATCTGCACTAGTCTTCACTACTAAGAAGTAAAATGCAGATTCGCATACTTGTTTTCTGTATAAGTTATATTGAATGGTGTTGTTAATGATGATCATATTTTGAAGTAAAATGCAAATAAGCAGCTTCTAGGCTTCAATTTTGTGTTCACTTCATTTTTCCAAATAGTTTTATCTTCTGAAGTTTTGAAGAATCAATGGCCTTTGTAAAACGCGTTAAATGGGTGTTTAGCAGTCATCTATTGTGTTCACTTGTTAGTGTATTGTCAATGCTGTTGTCGTGCTAAAATGTCTTTTGTAACCATTGACTTTGTTCACTTGTTAGTTGTTAGTGTACTGTCTGTAGCGTTGATATGGCTTTATGTTTTCGACTTCAGGTGAATCCATGAGGAGATTTATATTAATGATTTGTCTTCTTACATTTTTGGTGGTGTTGGTTGTACTTGCATATCAAGATATGTAGGTTATTCTTTCGATGTTTGAGTGTTTTTATGTGGAACAAATCACTTATCATTCTGACCTTTTAGTGATGAATTAAGCACATAAACTTGTTTATATATTGATAGTAAAACAATGAACTGAGTTGATTTTCTTTGGAAGCATGTTATTTCAGTGATACTGGCTGATATCAATTCAGATAGTCATATAATTAGATTCAGTTATTTTTCTACATTCTTAATTTACAACTAACACCTTCCCATCCGAAGTGTTGGCCTGCCCCAAATATACAAGGAAATTTAATGAAGTACGGGACAAGTTTGCTAGTTATGTCATCGACCAATATGTGTTTTGATGAATTATTAATTGAACTTTTCAGAGCATTTTTGTTTATACATATATAAATGGAACTTTGACCGTTATTGTATATTTTGAACTAATTAATGAATTGAACTTATTATTATTGATTTTTTTTAAAAAAAGATTATTTGCTACGGTTATGGCCAAAAACCACAACAAATAGTTACTATTTGCTGCGGTTTTTGGCCATACCTGCATCAAATAGTACCCACTATTTGTTGCGGTTACAACCGCAGCAAATGTACATTTGCTATGGGCTCATTTGTTGCGGTTGAAAACCACAGCAAATGAGCCCGAATTAATCGCAGCAAATGAGCTCTTTTCTACGAGTAACAAATTTCTAATTAAAGTATGTCTTACCACCAGTGAGAATATTTCATTATAATCGATTCACGAAACATGACTAAATCCCCGTGTAACAAATCCTACTTTACACCTTGCTTCTTCAATTCTCGGAACGCTCTCTTTGTGCTTGTAGATGCACTTGCAATCAACTAACGTCTTGCCCTGTGGTCTCTCAACAAGCTCTCATGTTTTTTTTATGGAGAGAATCCATTTCTTTCTCCAATAACAACTAGCCATTTTCTAGAGTCAATACTCACCATAGCCTCGGTATATGAAGATAGTTCTTGATCAACCAAGTCGCTAGCAACACTCCATGCATAGGACGCTATCTCTTCAAAACCAAGTCAAGTTTGATGATTTATAGTCCTCCTAGTCCTCCTTTGGGCAAGGATTGGAGATTGTTCCTTCCTAGTAATGGTCTTTTTAGGGGAGGAAGTGGAAGGAACATCTCCACCTTCTTGAGGTTTCTCAACACCATCATCATTTCAATTAAGATCAACATTTTCAACCTTCTCATGACTCCTACCATTCTCCATCTCCTTCTTGGCGAGCTCAAAGATGAGGTTTCCTCTTTTCGAAGAAACACAGACTCATTGAAGGTGATGTCTTGGCTATTGACGATCTTTGATGTGCAAGGATCGCAAAGTCTTTAGCCGTTGACCCCATTTGTGTATCTTAAGAAGATACACTTCTTTAATCTAGGTTCCAACTTTCAATCATTTACATAAGCATAAGCGGGACACTCGAAGACTCTCAATTCGAAATAATCTATCGGCAAACCCAACCACCTCTCTTCCGACGTTTGCAACCCAAGAGTCGTATATGGAGACTGTTTTGCCTTACAAGCTGTCGTGTTTACCACTTCGGCCCTAAAACCCTTGCTTTAACCCGCATGGAACAACATGCATTGAGTCTTTTCAAGCAAAGTCCTATTCACCCTCTCTACCACTTTATTTTGTTGTGGTTTACCAACACAAGTGCGATGACGAACAATCCCAAGCTTCTTGCAAAAACTTGGTAAACTCTTTCTCTACATATTCAAGATCATTGTCTGTTCACAACCTCTTCACTTGCCTTCCGTTTTGCTCTCAACCATGGTCTTCCAATCTTTGAACTCCTCAAAGACTTGATCCTTACCCTTTAAGAAGAAACTCATACCTTTCTTGAATAATCATCAAACTTTGTAACCCCCATTGCTGGCCATTAGCACCACTCACCTTAAACATTGTGACGTCATAAGTAGAGAACCAATGTTTATTGGGCGTAATATGATAAGAACAACCCAAGTCAAGAATCCACTTATCATTGGACCTAGCACCCGACTCAACCGCCATAAGAATCAAATCATCACTATCACTATGAGCAACCGCAGCTGAATCCTCTTGGGAGGATGTACTAGAAAACCCTTACGCTTATTCTTTTTACCCTTCTCCAGGCAAAATTTCCGAATGTGACCCTTCTTCTAGCAAGCATAACAAACAAAATTGTTAAATTTAGATTTTGAACTTGATCTCGACTTAGATGTACACCTACCTTCAGATTTTGTCCACTCCTTTGGTCTACCCCTCACATAAATACCTTCACCACTATGCTCAAGGTCATTGTTCCTAGTTAATTGATTCTCAATTAACTCCCTTAGCAACAAAGCACTCCTAACATCCTCAAGTGACAACTCATCTCTACCATACAATACCGTGTCCCTAAAGTATTTGTAATTTGGAGGTAATGAACACAACAAATAAACGTATAGTCAAATCCTAATCATCTAGATTAACATCTATATTATGCAAGCTATAACAATAGAATCAAACTCATCAAGATAAAATTTCAAGGATTTGAGGTCATGTAGTTTGCTCTTCATCAAAAGTCGATGGGTGCCCGATATTGGTTGAAAATGGAGGTTAATGAAGTAAGAAATAACAAGAAAAATAGTTTAATAAAAACTAAGGGAAGAGGAAACTCCTCAAAAATTGCCAAAAAATTCCAACGGTTCCCTATTTATGTGGCACGCAAAATCCCTGCACACGTGTCCACCAAATATTGGGTCAAAACGATCCACATGGCAAACGCTATAGTTTAAATTAATCCGGGCCGAAACGGGACGGAGAACCGATGCTTCTACACTGAAATGGTAGTAAGTAACGTACGAAAGCACGGATGGACGACAAGTGTCACCCATCCAAAGGATGCCTTGGTTTTTGAGAGATTGTCTATAAATACCCCTAAAAAACTACCATAATGGCACAAATATTCTCTTAGCATTTATGGAATAACTTCCAACTACTTGAGGGCATCTCTCACTACTTTCTCTCTCTAGTTTGGCACTTTTACTTTCCCAACTCCATACTTACTTAAGCATCAGAGGGGAGATAATCCAAATAGGATTATTCTCCTTTGTGCAGGTGCCAGGCAAGCCTTGAGGTGCTAGGAGCAGGAAGCAAACAAACATTGCCAGGAGATCGGAGATAGCCGGCAGTCATCCATTGTGCAATAGAAGGTCAGCTCTCCAGAGGTAGCATTGAAGGGAAGCCTCCATCCCGCTCTCAACCCAGAAGCCAAGGAAATATTGTAGCCAGGACACGTTATCCCCAAATTACTTGCTACAACATTTGGCGCCGTATGTGGGGAGGCAATCTGAAATGGCTTCAGGAGATTACCAAACAACACAGAGGACAATCACACCTCAGTCTTCAGAGAAGGAGAGTAATCCCAATGGCGAAACTAACGCCGCCAACTCCACTTTCCAAGTTGGCCTGGAGGACAATACCGACTTGTCGCTTCAGGACTTGGATAGTAGGTATGTCCCCCATGATGTACTCAAGAATGAAATCAGCAAGGGAGTGGACGAGATATTGGAGCGCTTCTCCCAGTAGGATGAACTAAAGCGTAGACTTGACGCTCTCCAAGCGGAGAATGCCCGCTTGAAAGCCTTGCAGGCAGGCAAGTCTAAGGTGACCTGCAGTGAAGCTCCTGCCAAGTCCCAAGCTTTGGAGTACAACACTCCCACTATTCCTATACTCAGAACCATCAAAGTTAAGAATCCYACACCAAAGGGAAAATTTGTTTCCACAGAGCACATTCCCTTGGAACGAGAGAAGAGCCAGACTAGGAGGTACCGTAGAACTCCTAAGCATGCCAACACAACAACAACAACCACTAAGGCCACCTCTGCTAAGGGTGGGCCTTATAGGAATGATGAAGCCTATGTGGAAGATGATGTTTCTTCTCGGGAGGGGCTAGAAGACGTCAGGACTCTCATCGAGAAGAGGAAGCAGGACCGCTAAGCTTCCTCCGTGGATGCCGGAAAGATCATTGAGATCAAGAGGGAAAGGAACCAAGATGTCAGGCTAATCTTGGACAAAAAGAGAACTGAGAGGCTTAAGCAAGCCGCTCGACATGATGAAGAGCATTCATTGACTGGTTCCACGGCAGTGTGTACGCACCCTTCACATCGTTCATTTAGAACACATGGTCCAGCACACAACACATCTGGCCAGGCCACTCCGAGATCTCAATGTCATGAGCCTGAGTTTAGATCCCACCAACGTGGGGGGGGTGTCACCAAAGCGGTGCTCACCAGGATAGGGGTCATGGTCATATATCCCAAGGGGTGACTAGGGGGATGCAAGCGCCCTTTCTAACTGACAAGAATCCCTTCTCTCCTTCTATCCTCATGGCCACATAGTCTCAGAAGAACAAGTTTCCATCTATTGATGCTTATGATGGAACTACAGACCCAGATGATCACCTGGCGATGTACAAGCATCTAATGCTAACCACCCAGGTCGATGATGTGACCTTGTGTAAATACTTCCCAGTTACCCTTAAGGGGCTGGCACAAAGATGGTTTAGTGGTCTTCCGACAGGTTCTATCCACAACTTTAATGAATTGGTTGTTGTTATTACTCATCATTTCATGGCACATCGCCAAGAGCAGAAAAGTAGCTTGCACTTAAGTAGAATCCAGCAACAACCTAACGAGAGTTTGAGAAGCTACCACTACAAAAAAAAGGCGGTTTAGCGACTGATTTTAGCGACTAACTAAAAACTTAGTCGCCAAAAACTGGTTTAGCAACTGAAGGAGACTAGTAGTCTCAATTTTGTGACTAAAACAAAGGTGGTTTCTAAGTAGTCGCTAATGTTTCAATTTTGCGACTAACTTTATTTTATTGCGACTACCTAGTAGTCGCTACTATATGTTAATTTTTTTGTTTGGTTTTTATTCTCCAAACTCACGGGTTATGGGTTAGAGTGTTAGACCAAAATTCTTTTACCCTAATTCTCAAGTCTTTCCCACTCAACTCCTTCCTCCTTCACTCCGCTCGTTACACCACCGCCCGTCATTGTCACTCCGTTACTGTCGCTCCGCCGTTCAGCAGCCACACAACCACTCCACCGTTTACTAGCCACTCCACCGCTCTGCCGTTCAGCACATCGGGCCAGAGCAACACTGAGCCCGAGCACCTCACACTACCCATTCACTTCCTGAGACCGTTGCGCCTTCACCCACTTCCTTAGCACCGCCGCGCCAACACCCACTTCCTGAGCAATGCTGCGCCACCACCTACTACTCCAGCCTCACAGGTTAACTGTAAAATCTAAGCATGTTAGTCAATTATTCTCAATAATTTACAATTGCAATTACGTACTGTTTGGGAGGCTCAATTTCATTTGAAATTCCTGATTTTAATTCTCGGAATTGAAATGCCGAAGTCCAAATTCAAACTGTAGGCCTGTCAGTGAGTTAAGTGAAGGGTGTGCGTATGGGGGTTGCTTTTTGAGTTTCAGGTGGTCAAAAGATGAATGCCCATTCTGGTGGTATCAACGGTGCCTTCAATTATATTCCTGCTGTTGCTATAATTTATAGCTCATCAAATTCATTGTTTGAAGGGAATACATGATAGATTCAGTCATACAATTTTCATATGTAAGTGGAGCTCTCAAGAAAGTTTACAAAATTGCGAGACTCTGAAATCTCAAGTAGCATATCGCCACTTAAGTCTAGTCTGTTATGGATTAAACTCCCCTGACTTGTGATTGTAGCAGTAACACCCCATGAGTCCGAGACTGAGATATAGGTAAACCCTGCATGATTTTTCTGGTAAAATTATTACATGGAGATGACGTTGTGGCTCACTTAAAAAAGAAAAGAAAGATTGACTCTCATCCTCACTCCTGCCCCCTAGGTTGTGCTTTATTGTTCCAGAGATATAGTAATTAAGTTGTTGAATAGGGTTAGATGTCAATTATTCTCAATAATTTAAATAGGGTTAGTTGTTGAATTTGTGTTAATTGCAATTTAGCTTTTACAAGAATGAAATTGGTCCTTATGTTAATTTTTTCATATAATTCGTGAGTGAAATTAGCTGCTTAATACTTTTTAATCTGTCAAATAGTCAAATGTTAGTGTCAAAGAGTGAAATTGACTTTTATTATAAATTCAATCTTTCTTTCTTTTATTTTATTAATTTAGTGGGTAATAATATGTCCTGGTAAATGATTATTATGCATCAACTATTGGTTTTCCTTGTAGAACATGCATGTGCTATATCCTATTATTGGTTAGTTGTTTTAGGAGAATATGATATTATGTGAATGCTTTTCTATAACAAATACAATTGTTTTTTTCGAAATTTTCAGCACTACAACAAGCATCACATCTACTTCAGGAGGAAGTTCACTTACAGCACACTACAGAACATCAATAGACCCATCAACAACCTTTTGAGGTCTCGAACAGTTCTTACTTCCAACTCTATGGGCTTACTAGATCACGAAATAACAATAAGGTGCATGCTAAATTATAAAGTTGATCAAAATATATGAAGTGTGCTTATTTATTCAATGCAGCAAACACTAGCAATCAATATTTGGAAACTAGAAATCTTTTAAAGAATTTGTTGCAAGTAGTCATACCATACCAACATAAGTACAAATGTAGTACAATATCATATTATTACTCAAGCTATTACATACATATAAGGAGCAATATGTACAAGAGCATTTCATTTATCTATATAGTTTAACCATACAAGAGCTATAATCTGATGACCATACAAATCTTGATGTTTTTGGTGTATTTAATTTGATGTGAGTAATACTATTATTTTTAGTTTGCTTTAAAATTTAGTTTACTCATAATGATTTTCAACTGAAATTTATGTATGTGTATTTATAGCTCATATGCCATCATATTAATAGCTCGGTGTAGAACTTTAGTGAGGTTTATGAGTTTCTGAAATTGGCTAGAGTAATGATAGTATCAATGTATGATTGAATTAATCGACAGGATGTTATTCGAAAAGAAAAAGCACATATTTAGATACATTATATATTTAATTAATTATAGGTTATTGATAATAATATTTACACATAGGAAATGAAATGTGTTAATGTTTTTTGGTTGTTTATTAGGTATTATTTCCTATTTGTTGAAGTAAGGTTTATGGATCCATCAAATCGAAAATGGATGCATGAGAGATGTGAAATTGAGGAAGGAGTTTGTTCATGAAGTTAGGGAATTTGTTGATTTTGCTAAAGAACACATGGAATTTAGTGACCCTCTAGAAATAAGAAATATCTAGATGTTGAGAATGTCAAACAACACTTGTATAGGAAGGGATTTGTTAATAACTATTTTGAATGGGTATGTCATGGAGAGGATTTTGCTACATTAGAATCATCCAATGCAACAATTAATCCATAAACGGACATGGTAATTGATGCATTGGGTCCAAGAGAAGGCAACGAATCTCATGTAAGGCTTGAAGATGCCCAACATGAGCCAAATCCCGAGTCTAAGAAGTTCCTTGACATGTTAAAGGCGTCAAAAGAGCCTTTGTATGAAGGGAGTCAATTATCGGTGTTGGAGATGGCTTCAAGGATCATGAATTTGAAATGTGAGTACAATTTGCCTCATAGATGTGTTGATAGCTTTGCTTCTCTCATTAGTGAAGCAATTCCAAGCAAGAATTTAATGAAGAAGACGTTCTATGATACAAATTAAACAAGGTAGTCATGGCCTTGAACTTCCTCATGAAAAGATACATGCATGTCCTAATGGATGCTTGTTGTTTTGGAAGGATAATGCACATCTTGTGAAGTGCATGAGATGTGGTGGAGACCGTTATAAGATTACTTCAAGAGGAAAACATGTTCCGACTAAAGTCTTGACTTATTTTCCGATCACTCCAAGGCTTCAAAGACTTTACGCTACGACAAACCTCGCAGATGAGATGCAGTGGCATTCAAAGAATAAAAGAGTGAGGGGCACACTATCTCATCCAAGTGACAGTGATGAATGGAAACATTTGGATGCGACATATCCAGAATTTGCTATTGAATCTCGTAATGTTCGATTAGGACTATGCACTGATGGTTTTGCACCATATGGTCAATACAGTGGGAAATACTCTTGTTGGCTAGTTATTATGACCCCATATAATTTGCCTCCATCGTTTTGTATGAAGAAGCCATTCATGTTCCTAACATTGTTTATTCACAGTCCAAAGAATCCAAAAGGAAACTTAGATGTGTATTTGCAAACAGTAATTGAGGAGTTGAAACTCTTATGGGAAGTGGGTGCATTGACATATGACGTGTCTAAGAAGCAAAATTTCAACCTTAAAGCTGTGCTTTTATGGACCATAAGTGACTTTCCYGCATATGGAATGCTTTRCGSTAYAGTTTCTTCAGGGAAATTAGKTTGTCRATWTTGTATGGATWAGAGCAAAGCCTTTTGGKTTGASAATGGAGGAAAGGTATCATGGTTTGATTGTCACCGTCAATTTCTTTCCCAAAATCATGTTTTTAGAAAAAACCYGAAAGATTTTTGCAAGAARAAGGTAGAAACTCGACCACCTCRCCCGATACTAACTGGGCGTCAACTATMGGAGCATGTGAAAGAGTGTCCTAAGGCCACCGATTCATCATTTCCTCTGAAGGGAAAAAATAAACATAAGACAGGTGTGCATACACAAAGTATATTTTGGGAACTTCGTTATTGGAAAGTTTTGTTGATTCGACGTAATTTAGATGTCATGCACATTGAGAAGAATTTTTTTGAACAATTGATTAATACAATTATGAATGTGTAGACCTGGTAAAAATTGATCCGAATCCGAAAATCCGATCCGATCGTCCCGATCCGCAGTCCCGATCCGATCCGAAAATGGATGATCCGAATGTTGATTTGAGTCCGATGGGTCGGTCCGATCCGAAAAAAATTTGGTCCGATACTTATCCGATATCCGAACCGATCCCGATCCAATCTTGAATAAGCTATCTAAATATTCCTAAAACTACGAAAATTTAAGTTTTTACTCCATCGAATCCGAAAATTATCCTATCTGAGTCCCGATCTAGACCGAAAGTATAATGATCCGAATCTTGGTACAAATCCGATGGATCGGTCCGATCCGAAATCGATTCGACCCTAACACGATTCAAAAATGGTCCGATCCGATATCGACCGATCCGAATCCAATCCAAACGATCCGATTGCCCGGTCTATGAATGTGAAAGGTAAGTCGGCGGATACACTTGGTGCTCGCAAAGATATGGAGATTCACCGCAAGCGTAGTGCTTTCAACCCAATCGAAGTTGGTAATAACAAATGGAACATACCTAAAGCTCCTTACACACTTGACAAACAACAATGTAAAGTTTTGTGTGAATGGGTAAAGGAGCTTAAGTTTCCAGACGGCTATGCATCCAACTTAGGAAGATGTGTGGACTTAAATTCATGCAAGCTTCATGGGATGAAAAGCCACGATTGTCACGTGTTTATGGACAGGTTGTTACCAGTTGCCCTTAGAGAGCTACTACCGGCTAATGTGTGGAACGCAATCACTGAAATTAGACAGTTTTTTCGTGACTTATCTTCATACACCATTGAAATTGAGGACATGAAACGACTTGAAGAGCATATACTCGAGATTTTATGCAAACTAGAGAGGATTTTCCCCCCTGCTTTCTTTAACTCTATGGAACATCTTCCCGTCCACTTCCCTTACGAGGCCAAAGTTGGTGGCCTAGTTCAATATCGGTGGATGTATCCATTTGAATGGTACAATCCATATCTAATTCTTGTGTATTTTCAACAACTATAATTTGCGAAATAAATCACTTTCTAATAGAACTTTTCGCGTCTTATATAGGTTTCTTAATCATCTAAAAAGAAAGATTGGTAATAAGGCAAGGGTTGAAGGGAACTTTATGTAATGCTTACTTGGCGGAGGAGATTTCTTACTTTTGTTCAAATTATTTTCAACTTCACATTGATACAAAGGCTAGAGATTTTGGCCGAAATGTAGAAATTGGTGATGATGGTGAGCTAGATCCAACTTTACCACCCATATTCAGTTTCCATGAGGGACAACCCACGATCAATGGTGAAGAAAGATTCTTGAATGATAAAGAGTTTGAGTATGCACACATGTATGTGCTTGCAAATTTTGGTGTACTAGACGAATATGAGAGGTATTATAGTATTTCACATACACTACTACAAAAATTGGCTTTGGCACCAGTTTTAAGAGACCGGTGGTGTATGAAAACCGGTCTCTTAAGTTAAGAGACCGGATATTCATGAAAACCGGTCTCTTAGATGGATCTAAGAGACCGGTTATTAATAACACATGTCTTATGTTCAACAAAGAAACCGGTTTTAAGTAAAACCGGTCTCTTTGATCCTAGTGGGCCCCAAAATAAAAAAACATTATACACACTCACCCACATAACTCCTCTCTCTCATCTAGTTAATTTCACGGCCCTCTTTCATTATGCCTCTTCATTCTAAGTATCCTCACCTACTCACCCATTTATACATACACCATTTATTTAACACTTCTCTCCTCTCTCATCTCCCTCTCCTCTCATCTCAGTATCCTCTCTCTCATCTCACAAATACATCTCACCTCCCTCTTCTCCTTAAACTCTTCATTTTCCTTGCTAGTTATATTTATTGCTATTTGTTTCGATTTTTTGAGCTTTGTTGGTTCGTTTTTTCGATTTTCACTTCATTTTCGATCTACGTCGCGTATTTGTTTTCGTCGTTGTCGTCGGTTGTTTGTTGTCTTTTGTTTTGTATTAGTAATTTCTTGCCCTTTTTAACCGGGTCTCTTTTGCCCTTTTTTGTAGTCTTATATAAGACGATTATTTGCTTAAATTTAGGGGTGTCTATTAACTAATTATTTTAATTTCTATTTTTAGGATGTTTAGGAGTCATGTGCAAACGCATCATGATATTATCCAAAAAGATGTTTGGACAAACTTGCAATCTATTTCCAAAATGGTTGGAGGTTATATCAGACTTCACCTTCTTTAGTAGACTGTGCATAACCTTTCATTTTGTGTTATACCTATTATTTTTATTACTGTTATAATAGGTTTTGAAATCTAATGAGCAAATGAAGTCATTCGTGCACTTGCCATGGGTCCATCTAGAAAGGTGAAGCATGGAGGCAATTATGGCTAATGATTTAGGTTCATGCATATGACTATGGAAAAAACCAAAGCTACCCATTAATTATGGAGTTGGTGTCAAAAAGTACGAGAGCATTGATTATTTGAATTTTAGAGAGGGTTATCGAGTTGGTGTACTTAGGGTTATCAAAAATTTATAAAACATAGTGTTTAAATGTCAATGGATGATTCGGTTGTGATGAATGTCCATGAACACTACAAACTAATTGATGTTAATTGTTGAGTCTCTTAAAGTTTTGAATGATGAGAACCATTACAGGAAACAAGATGCTTCAATATGAATATAGTTGGTTCTGGAATCAGCTGGTTTGGGATACTTGTTCCTCAGACAAGTTAATATTATTGTGAATACTTTGACTAACTTGTTTGTTACAGGGAACAGCTGATTCATGAAAAGCTCATTAACTGGTATAAGAACCAGTACGAGCTGTTTCCTTGACTGTTATGCTGGAAAACATTCATATATCTTTATTGATGTTAACCTTGTTATTGTGCAGTAATAGATTAATTCCAGACTTGAAGTATAAAGCCTTTCGAAGACATTCGAAGAAAAAACATTTGCTCAAATTGCGAATTAAAGAAGATTCAAGTTCTTGAAGATTACATGAAGATCAGAAGAATTGCTCCTTAAATTTAAGTTTAGGAATTCATGTAATATGCTTGTAGTGTGATTAAATATAATAGTCTAAGTGCTTTAAGTGTTCTGAGTATGATATGAATTCTGTACAAAGCTTGGAACAGAATTCATAACACACTCATTTAAGGAACCAAGCTGGGGAACCTGTTGTGTTCCTAAATGGAAATTCGACTGCGGTTTTGAAAAAGATATCTTATAATTTTAAAAGGATATTTTGAAAAGATATTTGCAGCTGAAATATAGATGAATATGTGTATATTCCTTAAACCTTAGAGTATATATTTTGTTCGATTATTTCCTTAGGATTAAAATCAAACAGATAATACTTTCCATAAATCTAATCTTGCCTGTTTGCACAGTATTAGTTATGAGAACTAGGGTTTAGTCAATATACATATAATACTCATCTATGCTTCCACATTCCATAACTCTCCACGGATAAAAAGAGCTTAGAAATATTTGAGAGAAAAACACAAAAGCACAAATTATTACCTTGAGTCACACAAGAGCATTAAACGAGCTTAATCATTCTCTTACTAGCTTTTAAAGTCACTCCTAAGAGAGAAAATTGCTACTGTAAAGTATTCAACAGAGGTGAAGGCTTGGTGAGTGTTTGTGAGTTCAAACACAAAGTTGACTTACGAGTGTGAATCGAGTGCAGTTCAGAGTTGAATGCGGGGTGTTCTGGTTCCCGGAGTATGGAACAGCAGAGTGAGCGTGTTCTTTGTTTTCGGAGTAGATATAATAAGGAACATAGGATAGGAGGACGTAGCCCAGAGTTGGGTGAACCTCGTTAATATTATGTGTTCTTTATTGCTTTACTTATATTTCGCTGCGTACAGGAACTAGGCCAACTGGTTCCTCATACTAAGTCCGAAAACAATAAAGAAAAAATTGGTAATAGATAAGCATACTTAATTACCCCCCCCCCCCCCCTTTTCTTTGAGTATCACATAACCTTCAAAGAAATATCCCATATATGATCCTTTTGTGCTTGCGCACCAAGTATATCAAGTATATTTCACCTCTTATCCTAGCTTAAAGAAAGACAAAAGCCAATGGTGGGCGGTCTTTAGGACAAAAGCCAGATCCAATATTGATGCTCCAATTGATGAATCTTTTTACCAAGAAGCATTAATGCAAGCTCCAACCTTGTCCTTGATAGAAGAAGATGCTAATGAGATGTATGAAAATGATATGATTGATATAGAGGAGATAGAAGATGATGCGCCTCATAATGAGGAGGGTGAAGAAGGGGAATAGGAGGAGATAGAAGATTGATTCTGAAGAAGAAGAAGAAGAGTTTGACGACGACGACGACGTTGAATTTGATGATATATTTATGTGATGAATTTGTTAAATGTATTAGGAAGTGATTTTTTTTCTTTAATGTAATCGTTTTAATTTTTTTATGTACTTTGGGAACAAATTTTCAATAATTTATTATGTATCCCTTTTTGTATCATGTTATTTTTTACCAACTATATTTTGTTTCTAATGTTTAATTTTAGTGTTACTTTGTGTTACTTTGTGATGGGTAACAGGGCAATCTGTTGTTTAGAAAGACCTCGACTATGTGTTCCAACTGTCTCCCCCAAATTAAGCAATTCCCCATTACATTATTCCAGACCTAGTCTGGACAAGGCAAAAATGCAATGGTGCGAAATTAAAGATGTCAGGAGTGTTATGGGTCCAGCCCATTTGTGCAATTTTATTATTGTTTTTGGACATGACTTATGTGGGCTTTTACTAGTGGATTTTATATCCTAAAACTTTTGGTCCATTTTTAGCATGACTCTTTGACTTCCAAGGAAAGTCTTTTGGCTGGTATTTTTTGGTCTAAACAAGGCAGAATACAGTAGCAAGAAGATCAGATTTTACACACACAAAACAGAGAGCAAAAGTGAGGGTTTCTCTTTCTCGGATTTTTTCTGCACAGTTCAGATCAAGTGCTCGATCGGAGGTGTTCCCYTGGTCCGATTTTGCTCAAATTTGGACAGCTTGTTCCTGATATCTAGGGCTTCATTTTGGACGGTTTGATTGTCTCTGTGAGGTATGGTTTCGTCGGAATTCGGGTCTGAATAGAGCTGCTGTTTTTGGGTGAATTCTACACCTTTTTTGTTCTAGTTTATCTCTTATTAATTCTTGGTGATTGTGGTGGGTTGTGAATCCTTGTTAGACTGTTTTGGGGTTCTTTTTCCCTCAATTTATTAATAAGAGAAGTTWGGGTGGACTCCTCAAGAGGTCCCGTGGTTTTTATCCTTCACATCGAAGGGGTTTTCCACGTATAATTTGTGTGTGTTGTTTGTGATTATTTCCGCTTGTTTAATTGCTCAATTGGTATTGTTTTATTGCTGTTTTGGTACTGCAATATTGTTTTTTTATCTTGGTCATTAGTTGTGTGATAATTTGGGTTGTTTGGTTGAGTAATTGGTTGGTTGTCTTGATTGTGTGACATAGTAGGTGTCGTAGTGACCCCTTTAGATCCATACAAGGAGATAGGCTACTTAGATAATCATCAATGTGTTGCTTCTGACAATGATCAGTTTAAAAACTATCATCCCTAATTATTGCATAACTAATTAATTACACTGCTGCTGACTGTAATACTCTCTTTGAGTTCAATCCTTACACAGATTCTAACTAGTGAATGAACTCATAAATCAAATCAATCAGTGAACAAGTGTTATATGATATAGTTAAGTCTTATATCCCCTAGTCTTTCTCTAAGAGAACTACAATAGGCTTACTTCTTACCCACCCTGCATCCTTCTTTGGTGGAGGTTCATGAAGCCTCAAAAGACGATTATGTTACAAATCCATACACAGACAAGGAAATATAGCTTTTTAAGAATCAAGCAAAATTAGAACCTTATAGCTTCAGTTTACTTCCAAATCCATACACAGACAAGGAAATATAGAAGAAATTTACAAAGATAGCGCAAAAGAAGAATAGGGTAAAGCAATAAACAAGAGTTATTAACCTCATATGTCATGTTTTCTGGATCCACATTGTCTTGCAAAATAGCCTGCATTGAACAAAAATAGTTAGGTGATTATTATGCCTATAAGCTTCATATTTTCATAAGGCAACACCAATTGGTTGTAGTTGATCTTTAATGATGCTCAGTATAGCAGCTCAAAATGAAAATTTGCCAAAATCATAAGGTAGAAAGGCTCTTGAGTAGGACCAGAATTTCCTATGAAGTGTGAATGGCCTCAAATATGAAATGGTCAGAAACTCAACTGTAAATATTTATCAAGTGTGGTGCGCTCAACTATAAATATTGCACACATTTTCCGGTTCGTTCTAGTTTCTTTTGACTTTCTAGAGATCCAAAGTCATGTGAAACTTCTCATAATTCTTTCACGTAGCTACTGCATACAGGATATACTTCATTTTCGTGTTACTTATAGTTACAAATCAACCCAATAGCTTCTGTTGGGTATTTAATATGCATGCTGATTTGTCGAATATTAGTAGTTAGTATTTAATTCATATGCATGCTAAAAAGATAGTATATAGTGTTACTTTGTGTAGGCCGAATATAACAAGAAACTTGTTGAGTATAATGAAAAAGGAGTGAAAAAAAACACACAATGAAGTATATTTGGAAGTTGTTGGTGGCCAAAAGAAAGGAAAAGTATATGGTTTAGGTAATGCATCATCGATGTTTGACAAGGCTGGTAGTTCGTCGCAAAGCAAGAAATCAACCCATGACATTTCTATAATCTCCCAACTTAGCTCTCAGGTTGAAGATTACAAGAAAATGTTGGAAGAAAGCAAAAAGGCAGCTGAAGACAACAAGCTTGCAGCTGAAAATTTTCTGAAAATTGCACAAGCTAGTCTTGAAGAACATGAGAAAGAGAGGGTCCAATGAAAGAAGGAGAAAGAAGAGCTCGAAGATAAAATGACAAAGGTGAAAAACGTGGCAAATGAGGTGTTTCAACTAATATTGAAGGAAATAAGCTTCAAACCTCAAAATCCATCGAAGGGTGGAGGTGTCCCATAATTGAAGTTTCAAGTAATTAAAAAGGTAATTATATAATTTTTTGTGCTAACAAACTTAAAAAACTTTAATGGGTTATCTTTTGCTAAAAATCTMTATGAMTGTTCTATGGGTTYTTTTTYTARACCCTTGAAATATGGGTCTTCTTTTGTATATGCCTTYTTGGCTAACTAATTGTTAGGGATTGCTTTTGTATACCCTTGAAATATGGGTCTTCTTRTGTATATGCCTTGTTGGCTAACTAATTGTTAGAGSTCAAATTGTAATTGAAAAGTAAGTACRTCTACAAGTAGTACTTCTAATGTATGTCCGTATTACTAGAATACGATGAGCAHGGATTTGTAAGCTTTTGTGTATGAACGATGAGCAACAATTTATGTGCTCTTTTTTATCAATCAATCGGAAAGTTTTATTATTATATTGCAATAGAAAATGCAATTCTCTATTATTTGGTCTCCATAATTAGTAAACAGGAATAAGTCTCCATTTTGTATAATTAGTTGCAAAAAAAGGAGACCAAAAAAGATTGGTCTCTATATATTTTGGTCGCTAAAAATTGCAACCACCATAGTAGTCGCTAAAATAGCAACCAAAATGTTGGTCTCCTTTATCAAGATAGCAACTGCTAAGTCAGTCGCCAAAGTAATATTGTAGTCGCTAGAAATTGCGACCACTAAGTTAGTTTCTATTGTATTATGTCAGTCGCTAACAATTGCTACCACCATTTCAGTCGCTATAATTCATAGGTAATCACGATTCTTGTTGTCGTAGGGTAGTCGCCAAGTAGTCGCCAATATTGCGACTACCACAAATTTTAGTCGCTAAATTGAAATTGCGACCAAGGTTCTTCGAATACAAAAAAATATTGGTCTCCGTCGGTCGCTAAATCAAAATTGCGACCGTTTTTCACGCAAAAGCGGTCGCTAAACTACCTTTTTCTTGTAGTGTACGTGAAACGCTTCACCAACGAAACTCTCCAAATCTCAGACTTGCCAGACCGGGTGATCTTGGACAATTTCTACCGCGGGCTGGATGAGGACAGTCCCTTCATGTTCCAAATGGTAAGGCAAAGAGTTGGGGATTTGAACGAGATGATGAGAGAGGCAGATGCATGGATCCACGCTGAAGAGGTATGTGCTGTCAATAAAGCCAAAGAAAAGGTGACTCCCCCCTTCTTCAAACATCAAAGCAACCAGGCCCACCAAAGCGGTGGGTCTGACAAAAAGAGGTCTGGCACCTGGAATATAGAAGAGGAGGGAACGTCACAAAAAGCATCGGCCAGGAAGAAAAGAAAATTCAGCTACACCCCAACAGTTGAATACATCAAAGACCTTTTCCAAGTCTACAAAGAAGTGAGTCGGGATGTTCACATCGACGATCCTCCCCCAATCAAAACGGAGATGGATAAGAGGGACAAGTCCAATTATTAGAAGTACCACAAGGATCCTAGACATGTCACCAACGATTGCTACACCATGCAACAGACTATTGATCGCCTAGCACACAAGGGCAAGGTGAAGAAGCATTTAATAAAGAGAATTTTGAAGAAATCTCCCTCTATGGAGGGTGCCCCAAACAAGGAGCATTTTGATTCCAGAATCATCCACACGATTTCTGCAGGTTTTGCCGCAGGAGGCCCAACTGCCAAGGGTATCCTGGACTATGTAAGAACTCCACAATAAGTAATGCTCCTTGATAAAGAGGAGGAGAAATTCTCATACTTTCTCATTTGTGAGAAGGATCGTGGGGAGGTAAGCACCCCCCATGATGACCCTCTTGTGGTCGAAATGAAAGTGGCGAATAAGCGTGTCCATCGCATTCTTATTGACACAGGAAGGTCCTCTGACATCATAAGCTTTGAATATCTTCAGAAGCTGAAGTACAATGATGATGACTTGGTGCCATGCCACAATCCTATAATTGGTTTTGGTGGTGGCATCATTCAGCTAGTGGGAGTAGTCACTCTCACCCTTCGTCTGGGACGAGAAAACGTTTGTAGGCACTTGCAAGTCAAGTTTTTGGTGGTCAAAAATATGACAGCCTACAACGTCATCATTGGTAGGCCAACACTCAACGCTTCCAAATCTGTGGTGGTCACGCATCTAATGTTGATGAAATTTATCAGTGACGAGGGAAAAGTTGGCACTATTTATGGAGATCAACAAGTCGCTCGCGAGTGCTACCTTACCACCGTCAAGCCACTTGCTGGGGGAAAGGATAATGATGTGGCAGAGACTTCAAAATAAGGGGTCTCCAAGAAAATGAAAATGATGAGTTAGGGCAAGAGGTCAAGGACTTGCTTAGAGAGTAAAAAGACGTCTTCACCTTCTCAACGGAAGATAGGACAGGGCTGGATCCAAAGATCGCTAGCATAGCTTTGATGTTGATCCCACCTTCAAACCGATAAAGCAAAAGAAGAGAACCTTGGGCCCGGTTCGAAGCAAGGCAGCTGACGAAGAAGTTAAAAAACTGCTAGATGTTGGGTTCATTCGTCCTTGCCAGCATCCAAAGTGGGTGGCTAATGTGGTGTTGGTTCCCAAGCCAAATGGGACATGGAGAATGTGTGTGGCTACAAAGATCTAAACAAAGCAAGTGAGTAGATTCTACAGTAGGGCACGAGGCTATGAGCTTCGTTGATGCGTATTAAGGGTTTCATCAAATCCCTCTTAAGGAGGAAGACCAGGACAAGACGACCTTTGACACTGACAATGGGTTGTATTGTTACAAGGTAATGCCATTTGGCTTAAGAGATGCCCCTACTACCTTCCAAAGATGTGTAAACGCGATCTTCGCTAAGCAGCTTGGAAGTAATGTAGATGCCTACATTGATGACATGATCATCAAGAGTAAGAAAAAGGAAAATCATGCCAAGGATCTACGAGAGACATTTGATACTTTGTGACATTTTGGTATGAAGCTTAATCCGAAGAAGTGTGTGTTTGGGGTTACTTCTAGCAAGTTCTTGGGGTTCTAATTTGGAAAGGGGTATTGAGGCTAACCCTAACAAAGTTAATGCTGTTCTGGACATGAAATCGCCTCGAAATGTAAAGAAGGTTCAAAGACTGACAGGGTGTCTAGCGGCGCTTGGCAGGTTTCTCTTTAAATCTAGGGATAGATGTCAATATTTCTTCAAGGCAATCAAGAAGAGTGCCAAGTTCGAGTGGAGCGAAGAGGCTTAAGGTTCCTTTGTCAAGTTAAAAGAACATTT
Source organism: Bassia scoparia (assembly GCA_008642245.1). Taxonomy (NCBI): domain Eukaryota; kingdom Viridiplantae; phylum Streptophyta; class Magnoliopsida; order Caryophyllales; family Amaranthaceae; genus Bassia; species Bassia scoparia. The sequence continues at coordinate 52,359 of SNQN01001242.1, read as the reverse complement.
ACACTCCCTTCCATGACTAGTAAGCCCTATGGAAGGAGAGACTTTGTATATGTATCTCTCAGTCTCGGAACATGCCTTGTCGGCCGTACTGGTGGCCGAAAGGGAAGGAGCTCAATTGTCGGTTTACTTTGTAAACCACGTACTTCAAGGAGCGGAAATGCGCGATGCTACTTCCGAAAAGTTTTGTCTGACACTCATGATGGCCAGCAAAAAACTCCGTCCCTACTTTGCATCTCACAAAATTGTTGTCTACACCGATCAGCCAATCAAGCAACCATTGACCAAGCTAGAGTCTTCGGGAAGGAAGTTGAAATGGGCGATAGCATTGAATGGGTGCACCCTAGAGTTCGAACCAAGGAAGGAAACAAAGGGGCAAGCCCAAGCGGATTCTATTGTCCAAATGACCAAGCCTCCCCCAGCTGAAACATCAAGCGACGTATGGACATTATTTGTGGATGGTTCAACCAAAAATGGCTGTGAGGCAGGAATCTTTTTCAAATCGCCGGAAGGGGACACGTTCGATTATGTTATGCGGTTTAAATTCCAAACATCTAACAACAAGGCCGAGTATGAAGCCTTGGTGGAAAAAATTAGAATGTGTAAAGCGGCTGGGGCACGAAAAAATTGATGCTATGTCGGATTCGCAACTGGTGGTGAGCCAAGTCAATGGAGAGTACGAGGCCAGGGATGAGAATATGATCAAATACTTGGACATGGTCAAGAAGGAGGTTGAATGACTAGAACATTTCCACCTAGTGCAAGTGCCTAAGTCGGAAAACAATCAAGCCGACGCCTTGTCCAAGTTGGCTAGCTGGGCTACAGGAGACTCTCCCAGGTCCATCTTTTGGGAAGTAAAGAATCAACAGAGTATAGGCGAGCTAGATGAGGTCCACTACATCAACAAGGGAAGCACTTGGATAGATGAGATCATTGGATTCAAACAAACAGGAATCCTACCTCTTGATCCGAAAAAAGCTAAGTATGTGAAGCGGCGGGATACGTGGTTCGTATACTAGAATGGGCAGCTCTACAAGAAATCTTTCTCTCACCCTTTGCTCAAATGTATCACCCAGACATGCAATCACCTCGCAACGTGAAGGAGGTTCAAAGACTGACAGGGTGTCTAGCGACGCTTGGCAAAATTTTCTCCAAATTCGGGGATAACTGCCAATATTTCTTCAAGGCAATCAAGAAGAGTGCCAAGTTCGAGTGGAGTGAAGAGGCTGAAGCTCCCATTGTCAAGTTGAAAGAACATTTACACTCCCTTCCAAGACTAGTAAGCCTTATGGAAGGAGAGACCTTGTATATGTATCTCTCGGTCTTTGACCATGCCTTGTCGGCCATGCTGGTCGCCGAAAGGGAAGGAGCACAATTGCCGATTTATTTTCTAAGCCATGTACTTCAAGGAGTGGAAATGCGCTATGCTACATCTAAGAAGTTTGGCCTGACACTCATGATGGCCAGCAAAAAACTCCGCCCCTACTTTGCAGCTCACAAAATTGTTGTCTACACTGATCAGCCAATCAAGCAACCATTGACTAAGCTAGAGTCTTCGGGAAGGACGCAGAAATGGGCAATAGCATTTAATGGGTTCAACCTAGAGTTCGAACCAAGAAAGGCCATAAAGGGGCAAGCCCTATCGGACTTTATCGTCAAAATGACCAGGGCACCCCAAGCTGAAATGTCAAGCGACGTTTGGACATTATTTGTGGATGGTTCATCCACTCAAAATGGCTATGGGGCAGGAATCTTGTTCAAATCGCTAGAAGGAGACACGTTCGATTATGCTATGCAGTTCAAATTCCAAACATCTAACAACGAGTCCGAGTATGAAGCTCTCGTGGCAGGAATTAGAATGTGTAAACGACTAGGGCAAGAAAAATTGATGCTATGTCGGATTTGCAACTGGTGGTGAGCAATAACAATGGGGAGTATGAGGCCAAGGATGAGAACATGATCAAATACTTGGACATGGTCAAGAAGAAAGTTGAAGGACTGGAACGATTCCACCTATTGCAAGTACCTAGGTCAGAAAATAATCAAGCCGACGCCCTGTCCAAGTTGGCTAGCTCGGCTAAAGGAGAGTCTCCAAGGTCCGTCTTTTGGGAAGTCAAGAATCAACGGAGTATAGACGAGCTAGTTGAGGTCCACTACATCAATAGGGGAAGCACCTGGATAGACGAGATCATTCAATGCAAACAAACGGGAATCCTACATCTTGATCCAAAAAAAGAAAAGTATGTGAAGCGGCGAGATACGTGGTTCGTATATTGGAATGGTCAACTCTACAAGAAATCTTTCTCTCACCCTTTGCTCAAATGTATTACCCCAGAGAAAGAAGCAAAGGTGTTGGATGATATCCATCAAGGCTAGTGTGGGTCACACATTGGGGCAAGGTCTTTGGCTGAAAAGACCCTTCGAACGGGATACTACTAGCCGACTTTGAGAGAGAATGCTGCCAACCTAGTCAATAAATGCCACAAGTGCCAAATTCGTGCCCACATCCACCAGCGGCCAGCAAATCAGTTATCCCCCGTGCTATCACCTTTGCCATTTGCCAAGTGGGGTGTGCACATCCTCGGACCTTTCCCTCAAGCTTCGGGGCAAAAGAAATTCCTGATCGTGGCCGTGGATTATTTCACCAAATGGGTAGAAGCCGAGCCGATGAGAAACATCAAGGTCTCAGATGTTCAAGGGTTCTTGACTAGGAATATCATCACTCGGTATGGCGTGCCACAATCTATCGTCTTCGACAATGGCCCTAAATTTGATTCCAACATTCTCACAAAATGGTTGTCGGACTAAGGAATCACCGTTCATTTTGCTTCCGTGGCACATCCCCAAGACAATGGACAAGTTGAGTCCTTCAACAAGATTATCAGTAATGGATTGAAGAAGAAGCTGGACCATGCAAAGGGGCTGTGGGGGGAACTACACAATGTGTTATGGTCGATCTGGACGACGGTAAAAAACTCAACGGGAGAAACTCCATTTACACTTGTCTTTGGCTCAGATGCTATACTTCCCATTAAAATGTATGAGCCAACAATACGAGTCATGATATACACCGAGGAAGGAAATTGGGAAGCCATGAAGTGTAATCTTGACCTCATACCCGAGATCCGGGGCAACGCTCTCCTTCGTCAACAATTCTATAAGTTAAGAATGTCCGAGGAATACAACAAGCGTGTCAACCATAGGCCTCTCCAATTAGGAGACACTACTAGAAATTCGCCTAAGGTCGACCGAAATTACCGACCGAAAAAAAATCGGTCGGTAAAACCGACCGACACCGACCGAACACGGTCAGTGTAATTTGTCGACCAAATTTTCGGTGGGTAAGTTAATTATTTTTTTTTTCAACAACTTTTTCCCTCCATGAACATGAATTAAAAAAAATTATAAATAATTCATTCCGACCGATATTTCGGTCGGTAACTTGATTTTAAAAAATGGAAAAAAATCTAAAAAATGCCCATAACTTGATTCAAAATATTAAAAGAGAATTAAAATACCGAAAATCAAACAAAAATTTAAAATATCTAGCAATTTTCCTTTTTTCTATTTAAATTTTTGTTTGATTTTCGGTATTTTAATTCTTTAATTTTATATTTTGAATCAAGTTATGGGCATTTTTTTAGATTTTTTTCCTTTTTTGCTGGGTTCATTCTTTATACGTACTGTTTTCCTTCACTGTGTTACAATTACAAGTGATTTTGAAGTTTTGATTTTTGTTGCAAGTATTATGCTATTTTTAGTGGAGGATAGAATGCATAGAATGCACCGGTTAGCAGACTTAATGATTCATATTAGTGGAGGATAGATGTGAAGGAGTATTTTAGTTGTGTTTGCGAGCMAAAGCGAATATAGTTGTATGTAGACTATGTTTATTTAAATTTCAATTTCTGCTTGTTTTTAATGATGGGGTTTAGCCATGCAATTACTTTTTGGATAAATATAGTGTCACAAATTTCTTTCATGATAAGGGTAATTTGTAGGCCAATTCATTTAAATAGGATTGTTTTGGCTTTGGCCTTGGCCTTTTCCGCTTACGAAGTGTATGTGCTTAGTCTTTTTTATCTTTGAGGTTTGTTTAAGTTGAAGTTTGTAGATTCTATGGTAATGATTCCATGCATTTGTAGACGTGGACAATATATAGGGAAAAAGTGAAAGAGGAGRTGTGTTTGTGGAATTGGAGTATTTCCTAGCATTATTGCAGGAAAGCGTTCTATTTTTAAAGGTACAACAGTCCTTGTAAAGCCTTTAGAATGTTATAAAAAAGTATGTGGAGAGGATAATTAATATTAGTAAATTAAACTAGACTATTATGGCTAGGGGCAAAAGTTTTTAAAATTTGGATGACTAAAGTTGTGTTTCAATATAGAGCAACAGGATAGGGAAAATTACAAATTTTATTACTTGGGACAGTTTTGGTTGAGATGCATTATTGTACTAGACGTAACAGAAAACACTCACAAGTATGCCATATGCTTAATTTTGGAATAAGTTTTACTTTGGATTCCCTAAAAAAAAAAGTTTTACTTTGGATCATATGAAAAACAGATTGTCTCTATGATTAAGCCTAGAAGTTTACTTAGAAGATGTTGATGATAATTTGTAGTGGTTCTGTGGCGAAGAGGCGAGAGTGGTTTCAGTGTAGTCCAATGCTACCATGTGATATTCTGTATTTTTGCTAATTTGCTACTGCCTGAAATTCCCTCATTTACTTTCTCTTTTGAAAAGATGGAGATGCAAAAAAGGATAAAAGATTATATGAATTGTTGAACCTTTGCTTTATTGTTGCTTGCTCTTTTCTCTATTGTTGCATAAGACAGTTTATGTTGACACTTGTGTGATTTCCAGTTGGATGCATCTTTAGAGTCCTCCAGAGTCTTGCCATCGTCCGTTGCATTGAAAACAGATGGTGAGTTATTTTGCATTGTACTTTGGTCCACATTTCCGTATCTTTATGTTTAAAATGTTGTGATGATTTGTATAATCAATTGTACAGAAACAAGAGCAATGCTTCTAGTTTATAGTTTAAGGCTTATTTTGATAGCCAACTGCAGTAGACTTATGTACGTTAGGAAAGTGTATGTTGTATACTATGCTCCCAAAATAATACTCATAATGTGGTTGTGGTTCTCTGTATCTAGTATTTTTGTGGAAAATTAATGTTGTCAACTGTTCTTGGAAAATTATTGTTGTCAACAGGTCAACACCCCAATTTATGCTTTACTTGTTAAATATGAGCCTTTAATGCCTTAAAAACACAATGACTTGTTGCTTGAATACTGGATGTTTCTGTAGATGACCATTCAAAGGAGGGACGGAAGCTTTCCATCAAGTTTTTTATTCAAGCTAGTGGAAGTATAGCTGCCAAGATTGCTTATAACCAGTTATGGTGACCATTACTTGTTTTGGTTATTGGCTTCATCCGTGAACTTGTTTCTGATATTGCCGTTGTTCACAAGGATCTAATAAATGCTGTCAAGAAGATTCCTAAAGCAACTTGGAATGCAAAAGAGAGGTTTGCTTTTCTTTCCATATGTATTGTTTAAATAGAGCTGGGTGCTTCCTAGTTGTTTAATTTAGTGCTGAGGTGGCAGGCTTTGGATATTTCCAATCTCGTCTTTGTCATATGCTGAAGACATTCTCAGGAAAACACCAGGGTTAAATATTGAGGTGATGCTTCTCCTTCATGTTTTAAATTAGTAGTTGCTGGTACAAACATACGATTTTACAGTTACATTGGCTTCATTGTGTTTTTTTCTTTCTAGCTATATAAGTCATTAACTTTTCTATCTATTTATATTTCTTTTTATTTCCCTTTTTTTTCTTCATTGGCCAGTTGAGATTATTAAACCTTTGCTAAGTGCTGAGACTGAAAGAACCCTTACCTTATACACTAGAAACCCTCTCCTAGAAGCATGTGGAATTCTGGGATGCTAACCGAACTGTTTGTGAAGTCAAGAGTTTTTACAGTCGCATCAATAGTTCATCTGTTCCTTCACCTCAAACGGAAGCACCCGATGCTGTCAATGTCAGTATTAAAGAGGACTCACATGTGCTTCCAGATGTCATAATTGAGTTGTTGAGTGCTTGATGCCTCTGCATTGGAGAACCTGGAAATATTTGAGAATAGTAAAAATGGAGGCTCCGCTGGGTAGGTCCCTTTATACTTTTGAGTTTCCTAGAAGCATTATTGTGGTTTATCTTTTTGATGCATAAGATATTACTGTGGCTTATTTGGCTTGGATTCAATATTTGTTTTTTTTATTATTTATTTTTTAAATTATTATTTTTTGTTTTATTTTATGAAGGACCTTGTATTCCCAGCTCAACCATTGCGCTACTGCCATTGGGAAAAGGTTGTTAAAATCATGGCTGGCAAGACCTTTATATGACACAAAGTTGATTAGGGAGCGACAAGACGCTATAGCAGGCCTTATGGTATGCTATGCTTTCTACTCTTTTAAAGCTTATGTGACGCAATGCACTTTGGATTAAGAAAAATTCATGATGTAAGTTTCCGGAGTCCAGATTAGTTAACCGCTGAATTTCAGCCTTCCTGAGCAGTTCAGTTAGCAAGATTTCTAAATAAGTTGACAAATGGCGAAGCCACAACCTAACTTGTTTAAGTGCAAAGTTCAATGTTGCAGAGGAAGACAAATTTGTAAATTAATGCCTCTACTTTGATACAACTTATTATGTATTAAATATGAAGACTTAGTTTTCCTTTGTTACTTGTCTAGTGATTGGATTCATATAGTTGTGTTTGCTCTTTTCTGATTTTTGGAGCATTCTTCTGAAGACTCGTAAAATAATTCATTGTTTAATTTGGGGTGTTTGTGAGATTATATGTTGTTTTCTTTTTCGGATTTTTTTCTTCTACTATTTGAATTCTAATTTCTTTTTCATTGTTGGTTTAATTTTTTTTGTAGGTTTAATTCTAGATTTGAAGAATATAATTCAATTTGCAGATTTGAAAAATATAATTCAGTTTGGATAGTTTGTCTATTGTAGATCCTTTTTTTGTATAAATGTAAAGTGGTATATTATTTTTTTAATGAATTACAAGCTTGTTTATGGTATAAATGTATATTATTTTTTTTCATTGTTTATGCTTGTTTTGGCTGTCAGAAACCAGCATTTGTAAGCTGGTTTCTGTTTTTTTTATTTGATATCTGAGATTTACCGACCGACTACATTTCGATCGGTAATGGCCATTTACAATTAAAAAAATAATCAGGATTATTTACCGACCGATTTAAGATCGGTCGGTAAACCCCTCCATGGCCCTCCAATTTTTGGAGGGAAAACGGTATTGCCGACCGAGTAATCGGTCAATATACCGACCGATTAATCGGTCGGTAAATTCCCTTTTCCCTCCAAAAATTCGTCGGATTTTAATGGTGGGTAATCGGTCGGTAAACCCTTACCGACCGAAATTCGGTCGGTAATCTTTGGATTACCGACGATTGTGATTCCGACACCGCTTACCGTCCGATTTTCGGTCGGTAACCCCTGTTACCGACCGAAAATCGGTCGGTAAGTGTGGTCGGTCAAAGCCAATTTTCTTATTGTGAGACCTTGTGTTGAGAAAAATGGAATCCACGGGAAGGGTAAAGGAAGATGGAAAGTTGACCCCAAATTGGGAAGGTCCATACAAAATCTGTGAAGTGTTAAGGGATGGAACCTTCAAGCTAGAAGACGGTCAGGGGCAACGGCTTACTCATCCTTGGAATACCGACAATTTAAGGAAATTCTATGTTTAAGCAAACATACTTGAGTCAACCTGAAGGCGCTCACTCTAAGTCGAGTTGCCAAGCGTGCACTCGCATTAACAAGTTTGAGTCGACCTGAAGGCGGTCAAAACTTGTATCATTTTGAAGTATCTAGATTGAATGAAAGCCTTCAATATTTGAAATTCAAATTTGTGTTATTTTAACAGGGGCAACTCCCCTCCTTGGGCAAAAAGTAAACATTCAAAGTGAGTAATTTACACCCATGGACAATCTCAAAACGAGACTTTGATAAATTGCTGTTAAAATTAACCTAAAAACTCCTTAAACCATGTGCTTCCGTCCCAAAACTACGAAGGGCAAAATGTTCCTAGATAAACGTGCGATGAGAAAAAAAGCTCTGAATAATGTGCGAGGGGCAAACGACCCATACATAAGGCGACGTGCGAGCTTACCATTTTGTAAAAACTACATAAACTAATTCGCACTTAAGGTCAAACATGATCATATAAGGGCAAGTGACCCACACGTGGTGCGAGGTGCGAGCTTACCGTTTTGTAAAATTAACCAAAACGGCGTCGCACCAAGTCATCTCAATAGCAAGCGACCCGCACCATGTGCGAAGTGTGAGCTTACCGTTTTGTAAAATCAACAACAACAGCCTCCCACCCAACCATGTGGAGGGCAAGTACCCCAAATGATATTGGAAAATGACACAAGTATGGGTTCTCGACAATCAAAGGGATTGAGTGAACGCCTGGGGCTTAGAATCTGGTCTCGCATGTGCCCTCGGAGATAAGCTGTGACGTGCGAGCTTACCGTTTTGTAAAAACGATCAAAATTGGCTCGCACACATCTACAAACCAGGGCAAGCTGCGATGTACGAGCTTACCATTTTGTAAAAACGATCAAAATTGGCTTGCACACATCTGCAAACCAGAGCAAGCTGCGACGTGCGAACTTACCATTTTGTAAAAACGATCAAAATTGGCTCACACACATCTGCAAACCAGGGCAAGCTGCGACGTACGAGCTTACAGTTTTGTAAAAACGATCAAAATTGGCTCGCAAACATTTGCAAACCAGGGCAAGCTGCGACGTGCGAGCTTACCGTTTTGTAAAATTGATCAAAATTGGCTCGCACACATCTGCAAACCAGGGCAACCTACGACGTGCGAGCTTATAGTTTTGTAAAAATGATCGAAATAGGCTCGAACACATCGGCCAATTAGTACAGTTGCGATCTGCGAGGGAGATACATCTGTGACTTCCTTGACTCAATCTCCAAGTTTAAGGAAAATCAGTATAATTGATTGACTTAACACCACTGCTAGGTCTCAAGCCAATCAATTCTTAGAATCCATAAACTTGGACATTTCGCACAAGTAAGAGTCTTCGCCACCTAAGAAAGAACCTTTTCGCACATCAAGGTGTACCGCACATTTGGTAGTGAGTGTAGCCCATGCGACCAGCAAAGGACTCATGCACTACGGGGGAAAGTGTACCTAAATAGTTCGAATTGCGAGGTCACCTAAGTAGCTAGAAGTGCGAAGTCCGGATGCAAAGAAGCAAGAAAAATTGCGAGATTGCAAGAAAAACTACGAGATATGAGACTTGGAATCTTGTATGGATGACAAGAAAACTTCTATTAGATTGATTGGAAAGTGAAATTACAGAGCTTTCTAATCAAAAATAATTGTTTTGTGCGAGGCCTAGTACTTATAAAAATCAAGAATACAACAATACATCGCTAAGCTAAGTTAAACAAAAGGCGAAGCGAGGAGAAGTCATCGGATGCGAACATCAGCATCGTCCGCATCGTTCATGTTCTCGATGTCGATGTACTCGGCCTAGTACTTGTACAAATCAAGAATACAACAATACATCGCTAAGCTAAGCTGAACAAAAGGCGAAGCGAAGAGAAGTCACCGGATGCGAACATCAGCATCGTCCGCATCGTTCATGTTCTCGATGTCGATGTGCTCGTTCTGCTCTACATCGTCGCAATCCTTGGCAACATCGACATCACCTTCATCATTTTTGGCTCTGTCCTCCTCACCACAGTCGCTACTGCTGCTATCATCTTGGCAAGGCTGGTCGTCGCCATCTGAAGAAGAATCTGAAGTATATGCACAGTCTGTCGAATGTTCAGTGTCGTTGTAGACATATGCGAAGTTCTTCTCTGGCATGGGAGGCCTTGGCTCTTCTGGTGTGTCAGACATCTTTTGTATGATGTTGACAACCTCTATGTAGTCCAATCTCTCCTCGAAGCAGCGAAAGGGATAGCTCTTCTTCGCAGGAAAGAGATGTCATGCCTGCTATATCAAAGTTCGCATTTCCTCAATGCCTGAGTTTTTAGCCTCGGCGAACTTGATTTTCTGATTCTGTTTCAGAGCTACGAGCTCTCTATCTTGTTCCTCAGCAATGTAGCGAAGGTTAAATAGTTCATCTCGCACTTTAGCCTCAGCCCTCGCCATTACCTCCTCTTCGACCAGAGGAATCGCTTTTTCTAGCTTCGCAGCTACCTCTTGTTCAGTCCGTTCAGCGACAGCCTTATTGACTCGTTCCTCCTCTTGCTCCGCTGATTTGGCCACATGCTTAGCCAAATCATTATGCTTTGTGAGAAGGGAGTGGTATCCCTCCAGTTATTTGCGATAAGCTGCCTTAACCACATTCAGGCTGTGGCCAAGAGTGTAGGTGGCCTCTGCATCGTCGACCTTGATAGCCAAGGTCTGTTATGAGAGGTACTCCAGGGACTCCTAGTACAGAAGCTCTTTGTGTTTTGCTTCGTGGTTGGCCTTTCGCAAGGCTTAGCAACACCATACAGTCGCACCATCACCTAAAGGAAAGTTGCGAAGCAATGTTAGATTTAAAATAAAAGGTGCAAAGGTTCATAATTAAGCAAAATTTGAGATGAAGTGAAGAAACTTACATCGGCTAGCCCACTCATCGCTCGTCCATAAGAACCAACTTCGTAGCCTGCGAGGTTCTCCTTGTACTCCTTGGTCGCACAGCGGACCATGCCGCCCACTATCTTCTTCTTCTTCTCAACTCCAAATTTGCGAGAAGAGTACTGGTCGACCTCATCTACCTCCAGCCATTTATCATCCTCTAAGGCATCGGCGGAGAGGGCAGTAACCAGCGAAGGATGCTTCTTCGCGACAAACTTGTCTAAGCCTTGAACAAAGCTGTCGTCAACCCTCAGTGATGGGTGACCTTATGACTCTGGCCTCTCTAGCGGAGTGGAAATCAGCGGGGGCTTGACACTGGGGTTGGCCAACAGCTCCTCGAAGTTGATTTGGTCGAGGTCCCCACATAACTGAATTTTGGAGGGAAGAATTTGAGGGTCTCTACCCGCCTTCGAAGCTCCTCCAGCTCCTCAGTAATAGGAACTAGAGAAGGAGGCTTATGTTGGGTCTTGGTGATCTCGCCCATTTCAGGCATGTCTACGAAGGTCTGCTCGCATGCCGGAGATTCACCATCAGCAGCACCTGGCACATACGGAATGGTATCTGAGTCAGAACAACCATGAGGATCAAGATGGCGAGGCCATGAGAGAGGAGAATCATGCGAGGTCTTTGATCTCCTTTCATATGTCACCTCTGAAGACTGCGACCCACTTGGGGTTCGCGGTCTACACAAAGTAGGGTCCAACCCATACTTGTTAAAGATGCGAACCTCAGTGGGATGAGCATTTCGACCCAGAATTGAACTGCGAGGTAAATAGATGTACCTGTAGTGTGATGCTTCTTCGCAGTTGGCTCGGATATAGAAGGCAAGGGAGGCTTCTTCTCGCCCACCTGAGTAGAGTGCGACGAGTCCCCCTTAGGCGTTGGAGGAGTTGGAGGAGTTGGCCTTGGACGCTTGGGTTTTTCTATTGCCACTTCAACACCCTTGCCCTTGCCAGCCACCTCAGTGGCTCTTTTCGTCTAGCCCTCAGAGGGCTCGCTTATTCTCAACCTAGGCTTCGCAGGTTCCTGGGGTGCCTTGGACTTCCCCGCAGACTGTGAGGGAGATTTATGTTCTGATCTATTCTCCCCGCTTCGTGAGGAGTGTTTCGACTTGCTTTTTTCCCCACTACGTGAGGAATGCTTTGTTGGATCTCTCTACTTGCCTCGCGAGGAAGGTTTTGCTGTTTCTCTCTCCTCACCTCGCGAGGAAGATTTGGTCTTATCTTTCTCTTCGCCTCGCGAGGTGGGTGTCCTCTTTAGGACTTGGTATTGAGAAGACTTTTTGGAGGCAGACTTCGAGGATTGATCCTTCTTCGAAGCAGTGGACCTCCTAGCCTTCAGAATATCGAAAGGCTTCTCCAACTTCTGCAAATGAAAAGAGAAACTTAAGTAAGGAACATCACAAGAATAAAAAGAAAGAACATCTTGTGCCTCTCATTTGAGCAAATGTTCATGCGAGACACAAATTCATTACCTTTGCATTTGAGAAAACCTTTCATGCGAAGATTAGCAAAAAAGGTGCGAGAGTAACAACTTACCCGATGAAAGGCATTCTTTTCTGTGAGGGACTTCAACCGCCAGGAGGCTGAGAAAGCTTGAAAGTCTTCACTTGACATTGTCCCGTTTAAATGAATGGGTAGCTTTGCGAAGGAAGATTCTGCGAGAAGAAACACTTGGTTAGAAAACTTCAAACAAAAATAATAATGAGGAAGTTAAAATTCTACCTCTTTGCTCTCGCCCAATTCGGCGACCACCTGCGAGATCAAAGGCTCGCATGAAGTCTTTATTGCAAAAACATCCAAGAGTGGGGAACCAATTTTTTGGGACCGTGGTCTTGCGAGTTAAGGTCCTATATATTGGTAGTCCACATGTACAGCCTCGAAGTATTCTAATTGCTATACAATAATGGGGGATCTTGCACCCAACTCGCTCTCCTTAAATGAATTCTGGTGCGAGGTCCAAAAAGAGAGGATCCTCGCGAGAGGAGTGTTGTCTGTGTGCACAAGGAAGAAGTCATTCTTCCAATTGTACACTTTATTTGGCTTTTCCAATGAAGTCATGTACTTCCCCTTCTGCTGGAGTTGAAACCAACCAGCCTAGCATCTACTATGCGAAGGAAGACATCCGTCTTGCATGGCCAGCCCTTCACCTTACAGGTGGCCATATAACCAAGTATGTGGCACCAGGACTGCGGTGTCAGTTGTGCGAGGCCTATGCCATAGTCCTTCAACACATTTATTATAAAGGAGTGCAAAGGGAAGCGAAGACCCATGTCCACCACCGCCTTGTAAACTACGAAGGTGTTTTCTGTTGTTTCGGTGATCGCAGTCCCCTCAGCAGGGATCACTAACCTCTCCTCGACTTCAGGTGCGACGAAGCCGATGTGAGGAGCATAAATGTGCTGGAACTGCTGAAGTGCGGCCCTCCAAGCCTTTCGCACAATGGTTGACGAAGGACTGTCCTTGTCCTTGTCCTCGACCTCTGAGGATTCTTCCTCTTCTTAAGGCTTATTTTTTACAATCCATGCCAACGGGTCCTTTTTCGTATTCTACCTCATCCTCGCCCCTACCCTTGGCAGTTTTTATTTGAGGCTCCCCATCGCTGCTCTCCCATAAGTCAGCATCTATGCTCGCACTTATGTCAGTAGAGTCAGGACTGGAGTCCTCCACTCGCATAGGCAAGCGGCCTGTAGTACTTGGCTCTGGCTCATCTTCCCAAAACTGGTCCTCGGGTCTCCTGGTAGCTGTTGTTTTAAGGCGAGGCATCCTGATATGAATAGACAGAGTGTCAAGGATGGGACGAGGAGTTACAGAGTGCGAGTGCAAAAAATCAAGGGTAGAGGAGAAAGCTGTTAAATTAGAGCCAGGCGAAGTTGGACTAGGCTCTTCCAAGCCCCCAACTCTATTCTTATTGGGCGAAGAGTCCGTAGAATTTTCGTCGCTCATTATTACTTTGATAAAAAAGAATAAAGAATAAGTGCAAAGTAAGAAAAGGTGCAAAGAGTACCTGGAGTGCGAAGACGACGAAGTGTCGAAGAAGATCTGAAAGAAAATTGCGAACCGCGAAGAAACTGCGAACCGCGAAGAAACGGAGTTGCTAACTGCGAAGCTGTGTTGTCGCGGAGGCTTGGAAATGTCAAAGGTGTAGAGAGAGAAGTGCAAAGCGACAATGATTTTTTAGCAAGTAGACAAAGCTAAAAGAGTCCCTTTCTCTCTCTCCTTCAGAGGTTATTTATACCCCACTTTCAACGGGTCTCTTCCCCCTTCTTTTCGAAATTTGAATTGAAGAAGGGAATTGAGCGGGAAGGACAATTGGCCCCCACGGCTGTTGTTGCCATGCGAACTTCGAGGTGGGCGATTGGAATTCCTCGCCTAGCCATTCATCCCCCACGAGGGCACACTTCCCAAGGCAAAAAAAGAGAGAATTTATTTGATTTAAGATTTGTTTACAAAGTGTAAATTAATGTAGATTCCAGATTATAACACCCTATAAATCCAACAATTTAGAGGGTCTTTGAGGGGCAAATGATGTGGCACGGAAAATCCTTGCCCACGTGTCCATCAAATATTGGGTCAAAACGATCCACGTGGAAAACACTACTATTTAAATTAATCTAGGCCGAAACGGGACGGAGAACCGACATTTCTACACTGAACGTACCGAAGCACGGATGGACGAAAAGTGTCACCCATTATTTTAGTTGTTGAATCTCTCTTTTATTGATCCAAAGGATGCCTTGGTTTTTGAGGGATTGCCTATAAATACCCCCAAAAAACCACCATAATGGCACATATATTCTCTTAGCATTTATTGCGTAACTTCCAACTACTTGAGGGCATCTCTCACTACTTTCTCTCTCTAGTTTGGCACTTTTACTTTCCCAACTCCATACTTACTTAAGCATCAAAGGGGAGATAATCCAAATAGGATTATTCTCCTTTTTGCAGGTGTCAGGCAAGCCTTGAGGTGCTAGGAGCAAGAAGCAAACAAACGTTGCCAAGAGATCGGAGATAGCCGGGAGTCATCCATTGTGCAATAGAAGGTCAGCTCTCCAAAGGTAGCATTGGAGGGAAGCCTCCACCCCTCTCTCAACCCAAAAGCTAGGGAAATATTGTAGGCAGGACACGTCATCCCCAATTACTTGCTACAACAACTATTATTAGTTACGGTAGTCCATTCTCAATGGACCATAGTTAAATCATTCATCGTTGATCATTTTTCTCTAGCTCGATGATTAACTTGCTCATAATTTTTTCTTGTTTTCGAGAGCATACTTTTGAGAGGAGGATGTTATTTGTTAATGTACGATTAACCTCTTCCCTTAGTTTAATTACTTATTTGATTTATTAATTGTATAAAATAATTTTATAAAATTAATAAAATATATTTCGCAAATTCCTAATTTCTGAAATTATTAAAAAATTAGATAATGACTTATTAAATATATTAGAAATCAATAAAATTAAAACACGTCTTTAATTAATAAGTTGCTAGCCAAAATGCCAATGTCAACTATTGACTTCGTTGGACACTTGTTACTGCATGATTGATTCCCTATTATTACTTGTGGTAGTCCATTTTCAATGGACCATATTAAAATTTTCAATATTAATATGGTTAATTGTAGGAGCTTCAACCTTGACATAACCAGTTCTGCTCAGGTAAATGACTCTTCCATTTGTCTTATAACCCTTAATTATATTATACCTAATGATCATACACATCATCAAGCCCTAATTAGGGTTAATGTTGTTCGGATGTGCATTATTTTATCATGTTGGTGACATAGAGTAAGGAATTATTAAAACAATATCGAAAGTTCGGAACAAGGCTCAAATTCCAGAACTAATATATAAGTAGGAAAAAAAAAGCGTAGCTACTTAAAATCGAATTTTGCAGTAGTGAACATTTTGTATAACATTACTTAATAGTTTTTTTTTGTGTTCAGAGCGCCGGAAAGGGCATGGATAGGATTAATCCCATGATCGGTTGAAATATCTATCTAATAACATATACTAAAGCAATCTCCACCCCTTCATATTTTCCCTACAAAATTTTCCTCCCATCCCCACCTTATTAATTATATATTTATTATTATTATTATTATTATTATTATTATTATTATTATTATTATTATTATTATTATTATTATTATTATTATTATTATTATTATTATTTATTGCAATAAAAATTCTAGAAAACATGTATTGGTTAATATTGTATTTGGATAAATTTTGAACATTATTAATGATATACATATATAATTCTTTTTATTATCAGAATAAAACTTATTAATGAATATAACATTTTCTTTAAAAAAAAAGTTTTATTTTATTTACGGTATAGTAGTTAATTTCATTTAAAGTGAGCATTTTGTTCGAGTATTATTTAGTAATGGAATGAGAAAGAATTAGTTATTTTTAGTTACGTGTATTCCATATATTAAAAATATTATCTATTCATTTTTATATTCTTAACAATGGTCACATTGTGTAACCACATATTTAATTTATTTATTTTAAGTCTAAAATATTTTTATATGAAGTATATATAAATATTTCTTATAGTCTTATAAGGTCTTTTAACTATCTCATGGTATTGTATTCCAATTAGTTTCTAATTTCCTTTCTCATAAAAAAATCAATTTATGTTCAGTTTACCTTAAGTTTAATTCAATTCAAAGAAAATAGCATAAATATGAAAGATAGAACATTTCACATGAATACGGAGATACATTTTACATTATAGGAATGATAAACATTTCATTCATTCAAATATATAAATTTTGAAAAACAATAGTAGTATCCAAGAATATGGATGCATAGTTAATTTTAGAGTTTGGGTCTGTTATGTTCACTTTATTTTACTTATCAGTAACTTATTTAACTTAATTTTTCAGACTGATCTTAATTTAACTTATTTTTTCTGAACTGAACGATTTAATTTTTACTTATTTTCAGAAAAAAAAAACGTTTCAGATCGGAAAAATAAGTTTGACTTAAGAAAAATAAGTTTCAGTTTCGAAAATTAAGTTGAAAGAAGAGCAAACTTATTATTTCCCTCTCAAAAATAACTTCCATTGATCATGTACTTTCATATTTGGTTATAATACGGTTACGGAGTACTTTCCTATTTATTAAAAAAAAAATATAATATTTTTTATTTGCGTAAATTATTTCTACTTTAATTTTTCACTACTAAAAAACAATGGTTTTTAGACACATTGATTCTCAACAAAGTGCAAGTGTTGAGAAAATTTGGAGGCTGTGTATTTTTTGACACATAATTCACACATTTTAGTGTTGACATAATATAGTCACAAAAAAGTGTTGAGAAACCTGACATAATTCTACACATTTTAGTGTGACATAAATATAGTCAAAAAAAGTGTTGAGAAACCCCAATATAAACCGTCATTCTATCAATTTAATTATGCGCCTAAAGATTAAGTGAAATTAAACCAAAAAAATTAAAAAACTAAGTTAAACCGCCCTTTTCAGTTTAATGAGGCATTCCTTAATTAG
Source organism: Bassia scoparia (assembly GCA_008642245.1). Lineage (NCBI taxonomy): Eukaryota > Viridiplantae > Streptophyta > Magnoliopsida > Caryophyllales > Amaranthaceae > Bassia > Bassia scoparia. The sequence continues at coordinate 35,139 of SNQN01001242.1, read as the reverse complement.
TAAAAAACCTAAATTAATTGGCGCAGTTCTTCATCAATTACGATAATTCATAGCTCTTCATTGCGCTCTAAAAAAACAAGGTAATTACTTTCTCTTCAATCCATTCCTTCTTCATCCTTCACTCTGATTCGCTAATCTCTGCTACTTTACTTTCTTGTTCACTAATGGATTAAAGTCCAAAAGCATTCTCACAAAAGTTCCAATTTTTTAAAACTTGAAGCTTTAGTATATTTTAGATCTTATAAATAATAAAAGCACCAGGTTTATGGTTAAAAGCTCGGTTTAATGATGGAGCTTTTGCGTTTTACACTTAAAATTAAATATAAACTTAATTTTTTTTATAGAAAACATAACCCTTACTAGTTTTATCACTCGTCTTTCATACTCAATGTCTCAAATTTACTCTCAACCTTTTCTTCTCTTGTTGCTGCTGCCTGCTACTTATCCAATCTACGCCACTGTGCTGCGCCGCTACTGTCAATCGGTGCGCCGGTTCTCTCAATCGTGTTGCGGTTCCTCCCTCAATCGCCGTCGCGGTGTCCTCCCTCAACTTGCTGTTGCCGTTCCTCTGTCACTGCTGTTACTGGTTCGTGCCTACCTCACTTACTCGAATTTCTATCTTTATTTCTCACTCTAAACCACTCGAATCTACTTCCCTTCACTTAAATTCCCTATTCCCTCACTCCAAACCTTGTTCTCAATACAAAATCCATTTTCCCTCAAATTGTAGAGTTAGGGTTTGATTTAGGGTCGAAATGTAGATCGAATTCTGATTTTTGGTTCGAAATTCAAGTCTTTTGGTCAACTTGGTCGTTTAAGGTATGGCTTCAAATTGTTTAGGGTTTTTCCTCACTTGCTTTATTGCAAGAACTGTGATTTTTAAAGGAAGCTAACAAATGAAATTATATCAAATTTGGTTTCAATGTCGTGTTTCAATTGAACACTATATGTCTCAAGTAAGCCTTTTTTTTTATTTTATTGATATGGTCTCTATTTGATACTTTGATTATAATAGTTTGTATGATATTGAATAGAAGAGGTAGACTTTGTAGTTTGATAAGTTTCCTGCATAGAGAAAGTTGTTTCAGATTTTATGTTGGTGGGGTTTGAGAGAGATGAGAGTGTCAGGGTGTGTGAGAGTGGGGTTTACATCTCATGGGGTGGTGAAAAACTAAATCACTAAAGGTGAGAGACTTTATATTTTTGGCATCTCAATATTGTATAGTGGTAAGGGAATTGAATTTAGGGACTGACTTTAATACTTTTAAGTCTTTTGTAACTATTTTCACATTGGCCAGAACTCCACAAACACACCAGAAGAACTTTGTTGACTAGAAGCCACAGACCAAGAGTAAATTCTATTCTATTCTCTTCAATTTGGACACATTCTCTAGCTGATTTGAGTAAATGTGACGAGATTTTCCTTGCAGGTAAGAGGGCATTCATTGCTGGCGTAGCTGATGATAATGGATATGGTTGGGCAATTGCAAAATATGGCTGCTGCTGGTGTGAGATATTGTTGCATTTGGGTTCCTGTAAGCAAACTCCTTGTTATTTATTTCATCGATGCTCCCCTTTCGAATGTATTTGTAAATGTTTTTTTGATTATCTGTGATGACTGAAGGGTAATGATGTACAGGCACTAATATCTTTGAAACAAGTCTAAGACGTGGGAAATTTGACGAATCACGAGTGTAAGAATCGCATGGTTACATTATTCTTTTTCAGGACTAACACTTGCAATGAATTTAGTGAAGTTCTTTGGTGTTGTAGGTTGCCTGATGGTTCATTGATGGAGATCGCTAAAGATATCCTCTTGATGCGTTTTTTCAAATTATTTTTATAAATCCATTTAAAAGCGTGTAGATAGTTGGGGCTTGATTGAATTTTCCTTGTTTGTTTCTGCATGTATGCGTCATCTGATTGCTTGAATTTTGATTTCAAAGAGCAATTGAGGCTTTGGCTATTGTGAATTTGGTGGCTTTCAAACTTCCGTTTAGTTTCCTAACTACTCAATTCTTGTTTTGCTATTGGTTTTTCAATTCAAATTGATGAATGTTATTGTTGTGAATTTTTTATGAATGTTATCTTTGTAAATTCTTGTTCTACCAAAACAACAATAATTATTGGTAAAATATTGAATTTTATCACAGCCCAAAATTTCTTCCCTTTATTTGTTTATTTTTTCTTAAATTTTGTGGCTGTCAATTTTTTTTAGTTTTCATGATGGTCTGCTTTTGTGCATTGTTGTTCTGTTTTTGTTTTCCTTTAATTTAGTGTCTCCATTTTTTTTAATTTTGTGTATGTCTCATAACCTTGTTATGGACTTCTTACTAGTGTTTAATAGATAGGTATTGCACTTGGGATATACATAATATTGTTAGGTCGATTCAAAGGGAAAATGCATTTTAGGATTTCAGAAGAAGTTCCTGTATGATGTGCATTTTAAGGGTAATATGAGATAAATATTTATTGATCTTGTCTTATTATGAATACATAGCACTTATACGAATATTATAAGTGTAAGTGGTTGGGCATAGTTGAAGAACATAAGAACTTAAGTTTTAGAATAATTATGTGTCTAGTCTAAATCTATTCATGATTTTGCATATAATTATAGATGCTTTTACTTACTAACTTTTGAAATACAATATACCATTGTTCCACAGGATACTAGACATGAATATATGAGGGATGTATATAATAGACAATACATTGTGAAATGAAATCGGCTAAACTACTCAAGTAACTCGGCCAATATAATGGTTATACATCTAACTCCCTTTCTGATAGATATATAAATCAAACACATGTAAAGATTATCATGTTAAGTAGAATTAGAGATCATAACAAATCTTGACAAAGTTGACTAATAGGAGTAACATCATGTTGTGAATCCTTGTGATGTCACTATGTCAGAACAAGTGATGACATGGTAAACAAATAAACATGCAACATGAAGCTGCAAAACCAAGGACAATGTAAAATTTGAGAGAGCTATTAGGCCCTTAAAAAGTTCTTAGCAATAAACACCAAATGATTTTCTTGCAAAAAGGCACTATCTTAGCTTACCAATGTCAGTTTGGAAAGACATGTGCCCGAAGCATAACAATAGTGTCAGAGAAAGCTACGACCACAATTGTACACCTGAAAGTAAATCAAAGAGATGGCATATTTATAGCAATAGCTAATTTAACTTACTTTGAGTGTACAAGAGCACAAAATACATAGATAAATTTGATGTCCTAAAGCTTTTAAGTACCTCAGTGAAGTCATACTTCAATTCCCTTAATCTTTAATGTTATAGTTAGACGGATAATTATATGTACAGATTATACAAATAGCTTTAGTGCTAAATAGAACAACATGTAATCTGAAAAATAGAACAAACTTCATATATCTTTGGCTAATTTAAAGGAGCATTTAAACTCAATAGCACAACAATATCTGTTCAGATCAGTAGCAAAATATACGCTTTTATAGCATCAGAAGCATTTAGATCAGTACCATATTCAACAAATTAATCGAAACAAAGTAAGCTGAACATAGGATACTAAAATACTGTATGCAGAATTAAATTTATCTAAGTCAGTAAACTTAATAAGCACCATATTCAACTCATCCGCAGATTTCAAGGAGCTTGATCAATATTGAATGCAGAATTAAATTTATCTAAGTTAGAATGAAATTTATCTAATTGAAAGAATGGTAGAGTAGATGAATGGGTCATTAAATGTGATGCGGGAAAAATAAAACAAAGAGTTTGAATTTCACGAAAATGAAAACTAGACCGCCAAGTATAATTTGTCAAGTGTTGCAATAGCTCATCTTAGGAAAATTATGATTTATATCTCTTATGCAACAGTTATGAGGAAAGTGCGTGTTGCATTTGCTAAAGAAAATGTTACATTTGACTACCTATTTGCAACAGTTACTATAAAGCGTTGCATAAAGGCTGCTGCTACCTGTGGTGGGCTGCCACCTGTTGCTGCTACGTCTGCACTGCTTGTGGTTGCTGCTGTCGCCTCTGCACCACTCCTCCTGGCTGCTGAGGTGAAGGGTAGTGGGTTCCTTGCCCTGCAGCGTTGCCTAAATGTTGTTGTCCTGACAAAGAGCCCAAGTCGGGCCCTTGCTCTTTGCCAGGACAGCAGCAGCTAGGCAACGCTACAGGACAGGGAACCCACTACCCTTCACCTCAGCAGCCAGGAGGAGTGGTGCAGAGGCGGCGGCAGCAACCACAAGCAGTGTAGACGCAACAACAGCAGGTGGCAGCCCACCACAGGTAGCAACTTCGCGGCAGTAGCACTGCAYGGCTGAGTATCTTGCCTTCTATCAAAGCAAGCATCAAATTATCATACAAAATTCTAGAAATTGATATAGAGATTAGAATGAATAACTCAAAATTTTATCAAATTATTACTTGTATCAAATTAGTTTATGAAATTTCACTTATGAAAAGACCAACTTGGAGAAATTGTAATCCAAAATATTAGAAAATTTGGAGAAAAAACACAAATCGTAAAGGTAGGAGTTAAATTCGGTAAGAATAATCAAAATAGAAACAAAATAGAGAAAGGGTGTACTGGAGTTGAAACTTATAAGAAACCCAAGAAATCAAACAAAATTTCAATCCTAAAACCCCTAAAATCGAATAAATTTTGAATCCTAACATAGCCCCTAAAATTGAGTTAAATCAGAACTTTAATAACCCCAAAATCTAACAAAAATTGAATTCTAACACATCTCTCCAAATTTAATAAAATTCGAAGTAATACTTTTGTAACCACTTGATAGGCAAATTCAAGAATTAGTTTAATTTGAGTGATTGTTGGCAGAGATTGTTATCTAATTTGTTTTTGGTCAAAGATAGTAACTGAGAGAGGTCGGATATCTCACGCCAAGTTATCTTGATATCTTCTGATCTTGACATAATCATGGGCTGTGATTTTAGCAAGGGAATAGGGAAGTGGGGCATGTCAGTTTTAGCCTTTTTAGGGAATATGTAGAGCTTTTAAATCTTGTTTAAAATAAGAAAACGTTTTATTAATTTGTGCAGGCTAATATCATTCAGTTTCTGTATTGAGTAGCATTATATATTCCAGTTGCGCCTTAACAATTATTTTTCTAGAGTGATGTAACTTTTGATGTAAGTGAGTAATTGGGTTTATGATACCAAACATATTGGCTTACTTATGTATTATTGTGATGAAAAATCCCAAAAGCTTAAGCTTAACTTAGAAACTGCATGCTGTGACAGAGAGATTACACAATAGATAAAAAGAAAAACATTATTGTCATTTAAGCACAAACAACAATAATGTTTGTTAATCTAAACCCCACTGACATGCAACACCGCTGATAATGATCCTTGGAACATTCGTGACTGCTGCAGCTCCTACTAACTGTTCCTGCTGCCCAGGTTTAGAAGCAAGGCAGTAGCAAAAATAGGCTGCGTTATATATCTCATTGTGTTATTTCTTCCGTGTATGACAATGTGATTCTCCAAAAAATATGAATCCGTGTTAAATTTGCCCAGTTATGATAAAACATAAGAAGAAAAAAGGTTGCATCATTTGAAGTTGATTATCAAACTCGTGATTTATATTCTCAAATTTTCATATTTTGACCTTATATTATTTTTACAGGTACACAATTATGCTTGTGATGATGGGAAAAAGATGTCAAGACTGGAGATGCTCCACAAGAAATCTTAGAATGAGCTTGGAGAACTAAAATCAAGCAAGCTTAGCTTCAATCGTCAGAATGATGCTTGTTATTTATTTTCTCTTAGTCGACTTCTTTTGAAAACTTACCGTATGGAACAATTTTAATTCTAGCGTTGATTAATATCGTACAACACTTTTAGATATAAGTTCATGTATTGATGAATATATTATATATATAATTAATATAATTTAGTATATATTTTACATGTTTATTATCTTGTTTTTGGATTATCGTTTACTTGTTGGTTATTGATAGTTGTATATAGTAATAAGCTATAAAAAAATCGACGATGAAAAAGTGATGATGGCTAAACATTGAAAATTGTCATTATCGGCACTATTATAAAAAAAGAGTTGGACAAGTTTTCATCACTTGTTTGGATCCTAATTTGTGTTGAAATCTCAACAATTTTTGTGTTCTGTATAAATGCTGTTTTGAAAATGCTCAACACTTTTCGTGCCAAAAGTGTGTTTGACATTTTCGACACTTTTTGGTGTTAAAAGTCTCAACTAATTTTTGTGCCTCCAAATGTGTTGAAAATCTCAACACTTTTTGTGTCAAAAAATGTGCCGAAAGTCTCAACATTTTATAAAAAAAGTGTTGAGATTTTCAACAAAAAATAGTGCCGCAAGTCTCAACACTTTATCAAAAAGTGTTGAGATTTACAACAAAAAAAAGTGCCCCATAGTGTGTCGAAATTAGTCACACCCAAATTTTAGACACTATTGCAATGTGTTGAAAATTTATTTCTCAACACTTTTATGTGTTGAGAAATGGCCTAAAAAGTGTTGAAAAACGACTATTTTTGTAGTAGTGTTTGTAAGCAAAATGCTACACATAGTGACAATATGTTAGATATTTAAACAAGTATGTAATGATTGTTTTCCCAACTACTCAAACGCATTAATTTTGACACTGTATATTTTTGTAACATTAAAAAAAAGTAAAATCTCCAAGTAATTCATATCATTTATCACGAATATATTTTAGGATAATATGTATACCAATGAAGTTTATAGTATTACAGGTTGTACTATATAGCCTCTCACAATTTTTACTATTATATCTTTATAGTTGAGAGACTATCATAAAAATTTGTGTGTGGTTATACATTTGTCATATATACCCTTTAAAATTCAATAATATACTGGACAATAAAAATTCATAGTTAATTATAAAGTAAAAAATTTATAATTTGTATAAGGATTATTTTTTATGCATGGTGAATTTTGCACCGGCACAATCTAGTCTAGTATTACTAAAGCAAAAACCAATGAGAGTCACATGTAAACTCATGGTTTAAAGTTTTCCCTTCAAAACTTTTTCCTTTTTTCTCTAAGACTTAAATTATAATTTTTAAATAGTATGTATTTTTTGTACCAGTAGAAAATTCTACTTTTATATTAATTACTTTGTACTTGAAAATCATATTATTCACACAAGCATCACCTGTATGTGACTAAGACTAGTTGACACTACTACAAAAAAAGCCTAAGAGACCGGTTAAAAAAGGCCTAAGAGACCGTAAAACAACCGGTCTCTAGGTCACATGGCTCTTAGGTAAAGAGACCGGTTAATTTTTACGGTTTCTTTTATTCAGGAAACAGTCCGGTTTTGTAAAAAACCGGTCTCTTTGATCTCCATTTAAGAGACCAGTTGTTACTAGAAAATCTGTCTCTTTGGTACATTAAAGAGCCCGGATCTACTACCTAACCGATCTCTTTGATATATTTTAAATTTAAAAAAAAAATCAAAAGTCCCACTAACACGTCAGTGGGCCATGAGAATTCAGTTTTCATGACACAAGAATTGTACTTCGTGTATATAATAATATAGTACACTATTTTTTAAATTGAACTGTATAGTACTCCGTATAACGAAATGTAAAATACTTTCTATACATATTTGTTAACATAAAAATTATACAAGTAACTAAAGGTAATATACACAATATAAGAATACTGAAAAATGAAAATACAACGGCAAATTTATCTCTTTAGACATCCTTAAGCTTTAATCTTCAAGCTTCTCCCTCTTTAAAAAAAACACATTAGTATGAAGTCTTATGGCACCAAAAATAACCGAAAACAGTTCAAAAATAAAAATAAAAAAATCTGAAAAACCAAATCTAAATTGACTCATAAATAACAAAAAAAAACAAAATAGAAAAACCAGAAGAAAAAACCAAAAAAATCATAGAGAATAAAAAAAATTGAAAACCAAAAAAAAAAATTCGACACACCAAAAAAGTTAAAAAAAATAAAAAAAATAAACCAGAAAAAAATTTAAAAAAAACTCTATAATCGAAATAAACTGAAAAACCTAAAATCAAAAAATCAAAATCCTAAAATCGAAAAACCAAAAGAAAATCCAAAAAACACACAAAATCGAAAAATCTAAAAAACCTACAAAAACTCAAAAAAATTGAAAATGGACGAAGAAAACCAAGAAAATTTAAAATTAAAATAAGAATTTAAAAACATAACCAAAAACCCAAATCTATTACAACCAAAAACAAGCAGATCGAAAAAACGAGCAGATCTAAATGAAAACTAAACCCAATTTCATATCTATTAAATCGATAACAATAACCAAAAACAATAATAAAATTTCAGAAGAAACACAAAAAAAAAATAACCAAAAACCCATAAATGAAACCAAAAAACGAATAAAAGAAAAACCCTGAAATTTACCTGATGATGTTTGCAGATCGAACATCGAAGGAAAATCGAGAGAAATTGTTGCGTGAGATGAATGAGTTGTTGCGTGATTGTAGGACGTGGACCGCGCCCTCGCGTATAGCGGGCGCGCGGCTTGGTGCTGCATCGAGGTGCTTTGCGTGGGCTTGAGCCACGGAACCCGCACGTGAGTGCGTTGGGGTAGTGTTATCGAGTAAGGGGAGTCGCCACCGTGCCTAAAAAGGTTATTCATGGACGCCCGAAACGTTGGTNTCTAAAATATTTTTATATGAAGTATAATAAATATTCTTATAGTCTTTATAAGTCTTTTTTAACTTAATCTCATGGTATTTCATTCAATTCAGTTTCTAATTTCCTTCTCTCATAAAAAACTCAATTTAGTTCAGTTTACTTCAAGTTTAATTCAATTCAAAGAAACATAGCATAAATATGAAAAGATAGACATTTCACATGAATACGGAAAGATAAACATTTCACATGAATACGGAAAGATAAACATTTCATTCACTTCAAATATATAACAACTTTGAAAAAACATAGTAGTATCCAACGACATATGCATGCATAGTCTAATTTTAGAGTTTGGGTCTGTTATGTTCACTTTATTTTTACTTATCAGAACTTATCTTAACTTAATTTTTCAGATCTGATCTTATCTTAACTTATTTTTTCTGAACTGAACGTTTATTTTTACTTATTTTCAGAAAAAAAAAACGTTCAGATCGGAAAAAATAAGTTGACATAAGAAAAAATAAGTTCAGTTCCGAAAAATTAAGTTGAAAAGAGCAAACTTATTATTTTTCCCTCTCACAAAATAACTTTAGATCATGTACTTTCATATTTGGTTAATAATACGGGGTACGGAGTACTTTCCTTATTATTAAAAGAAAAAATAATATATTTTTATTTGGTACAATTATTTCTACTTTAATTTTCACTACTACAAAAACAATGGTTTTTAGACACATTGATTTCAACACAAGTGACAAGTGTTGAGAAAATTTGGAGGCTGTGTATTTTTTTGACACATAATTCAACACATTTTAGTGTTGACATAATATAGTCACAAAAAAGTGTTGTGAAACCTGACATAATTCTACACATTTTAGTGTTGACATAATATAGTCACAAAAAAGTGTTGAGAAACCTGACATAATTCTACACATTTTAGTGTTGACATAATATAGTCACAAAAAAGTGTTGAGAAACCCCAATATAAACCGCCATTCTATCAATTTAATTATGCGCCTAAAGATTAAGTGAAATTAAACCAAAAAAATTAAAAAACTAAGTTAAACCGCCCCTTTTCAGTTTAATGAGGCATTTCCTTAATTAGTAAAAAAACCTAAATTAATTGCGCAGTTCTTCATCAATTATCGACTAATTCATAGCTCTTCCATTGCGCTCTAAAAAAACCAAGGTAATTACTTTCTCTTCAATCCATTCCTTCATTCATCCCTTCACTCTGATTGCTAATCTCTGCTACTTTACTTTCTTCGTTCACTAATGGAATTAAAGTCCAAAAGCATTCTCACAAAAGTTCCAATTTTTTAAAACTTGAAGCTTTTAGTATATTTTAGATTCTTATGAAATAATAAAAGCACCAGGTTTTGGTTAAAAGCTCCCGGTTTAATGAGTGGAGCTTTTGCCTTTTACACTTAAAATTAAAAATATAAACTTAATTTTTTTTATAGTAAAACATAACAACCCTTACTAGTTTTATCACTCGTCTTTCATACTCAATGTCTTAATCTATACTCTCAAACCTTTCTTCTCTTCGTGCTGCTGCCTGCTACTATCCAATCTACGCCACTGTGCTGCGCCGCTACTGTCCAATCGGTGCCGCCGGTTCTCCCTCAACTCGTTGTTGCCGTTCCTCCCTCAACTCGRRGTCGCCGTTCCTCCCTCAACTTGCTGTTGCCGTTCCTCTGTCACTGCTGTTACTGGTTCGTGCTACCCTCACTTACTCGAATTTCTATCTTTATTTCTCACTCTAAACCACTCGAATTCACTTCCCCTTCACTTAAATTCCCTATTCCCTCACTCCAAAACCTTGTTCCTCATACAAAAAATCCATTTTCCCTCAAAATTGTAGAGTTAGGGTTTGATTTAGGGGTCGAAATGTAGATCGAATTCTGAATTTTTGGTTCGAAATTCAAGTACTTTTGGTCGAACTTGGTCGATTTTKAGGTATGGCTTTCAAATTGTTTAGGGTTTTTCTCCACTTGCTTTATTGCAAGAACTGTGATTTTTAAAGGAAGCTAACAAATGAAATTATATCAAATTTGGTTTCAATGTCGTGTTTCAATTGAACACTATATGTTCTCAAGTAAGCCTTTTTTTTAATTTTATTGATATGGTCTCTATTTGATACTTTGATTATAATAGTTTGTATGATACTTTGAATAGAAGAGGTTGAGACTTTGTAGTTTGATAAGTTTTCCTGCATAGAGAAAGTTGTTTCAGATTTTATGTTGGTGGGGTTTGAGAGAGATGAGAGTGTCAGGGTGTGTGAGAGTGGGGTTTACATCTCATGGGGTGGTGAAAAACTAAATCACTAAAGGTGAGAGACTTCTATATTTTGGCATCTCAATTAATTGTATAGTGGACATAAGGGAATTGAATTTAGGGACTGACTTTAATACTTTAAGTCTTTTGTAACTATTTTCACATTGGCCAGAACTCCACAAAACACACCAGAAGAACTTTGTTGACTAGAAGCCACAGACCAAGAGGTAAATTCTATTCTATTCTCTTCAATTTGGACACCATTCTCTAGCTGATTTGAGTAAATGTGACGAGATTTTCCTTGCAGGTAAGAGGGCATTCATTGCTGGCGTAGCTGATGATAATGGATATGGTTGGGCAATTGCAAAATATAGGCTGCTGCTGGTGCTGAGATTATTGTTGGCATTTGGGTTCCTGTAAGCAAACTCCTTGTTATTTATTTCATCGATGCTCCCCCTTTCGAATGTAATTGCTAAATGTTTTTTTGATTATCTGTGACTGACTTGAAGGGTAATGATGTTACAGGCACTAAATATCTTTGAAACAAGTCTAAGACGTGGGAAATTTGACGAATCACGAGTGTAAGAATCGCATGGTTACATTATTCTTTTTCAGGACTTACACTTGCAATGAACTTAGTGAAGTTCTTTTGGTGTTGTAGGTTGCCTGATGGTTCATTGATGGAGATCGCTAAAGTATATCCTCTTGATGCAGTTTTTCAAATTATTTCTTATAAATCCATTTAAAAGCVTGTAGATAGTTGGGGCTTGATTGAATTTTCCTTGTTTGTCTTGCATGTATGCGTCATCTGATTGCTTGAATTTTGATTTCAAAGAGCAATTGAGGNTTGTTTGAAAACCTTTGAGATTATCGAGAAAACCGAAAGAAAATATTTTTGCCTCGTATTTGACCTTTGACTCATAATTTCGAGTGTGACTTCACATATTTCGAGCTTCWTTACGAGTTCAATTGCGTATTTTCGAGTTCGAATTAATTGCGACATGTGGTATACTTCATCATTGATTACTCATTTGGGGAGACATTTTTAGGTGTCTACAGTGATGAACTCAAAAATAGATCTAGAAATTGACATTAAAAGATATACAAATCGCCAAAAATATAGATCGTAAAAAAATTGATCGGGTTGAGTCAACGACGACGAACAACGCAATGGTGGAAATCAAGGACAAACGAGTAAGAATGGAGGACAGAAGTAAAAATAGAATGAAGGAGGGAAGTTAAATAAGAAAACAAAAGGATGGAGCAAGAGAGAAGTAAAGATGGAAAACGAAAATAGAAGGAGAGAGAAGTGAGGAGTATGTAAAGTGAGGACTGAGGAGTATGACCGGTCAAAGTGAGTAGGAGTATTATATTGTATATGGACATACACCTAACACCTTGCCACTTTGCCAGTTGCCACGCACCATGCATCAAATGGGTAGCAAAAATAATATAAAAAATTTATTAATTAACCTAAGAGACCGATTTTTATGTATTCGGTCTCTTACATTGATTTAAGAGACCTCTCTTTTATGACCGATCTCTTACACTGATTTTAAGAGATCGGTTAACGAAAAAACCTGGTTTCTTAAGCTAAAAAACCGGTGACTTGACTTAACCGGTCTTTTAAATATGGTTACTTATCCCATTTTTGTAGTAGTGTGAAAATAATCCTCAAACTCCTTACGATGTATGCAGATTACAAGAGGATACAACAAGAAAATCAAGGAACTTGTTAAAAACATACGCTCCACCGTACTGTTGGCCATGGAGTAACACTCAAATCGACTGAGCCAACGTAACACACTACCTTACGATGCAAGCTCTTGCTATTAGCCTATTATGTTAGTAATGGTTAGGCAAGGTCAGCAGGGTGGTTGTTGGTTAGCATGGTGAGCAGGGTTTATCACTGCAGCTAATAGCTAGTTGGTTAAGCACAGCTCGATAATTGAGCTTCTCCTACAAGCTAGCTTACTACACGGCTCTTACTTGATTCACAAGCAAATCACATCACCCGGAATAGCAGGTCATAACAGAATTCTGTTATGTACTATTACTGACAAGTCAGCAATCCCAATGCAAAGTTCTCAACCAATCAAGAAGGAGCATGACATCATTCCAACCAATCATTAGCTAGCTTACACCTTGTATCTAATATAAATATTTCATTCCTCCTTTGTATTATGATCATGTATTATATTTCAGAAACAAAAAATAGAAATAAAATGAAGTTTAAATTCTCTCTCAATTTGTTCATCTACATTTTCTGGGTTTAAAATGCAAATTATTTCATGGTATCAGAGCGACAATCTTTCCTGGATTTTCTTTGTTCCTCTCTTGCATATTTTTCTATGGTAATCTCGTATTTCCTCTTTGATTAGATCATTCAATTGCAAGGTTTATTTTCTGAGTTTGATATTCTTGCATTTACTTCTTTCTACTACTTTGATCTTCATTCATTACTTGATACTTCTTTGCTACTTACATTTGCATTCTTGAGTTCTTAGGTTGTGATCTGTTATGGCTTTTACAAACGAGCACAATTTCACTGTTGATCCTTCAGGAGATCCAACTTCCCCCTTTTACATTCATCCAAGTGATTCTCAGTACAAACTTGTACCAGAGAAATTCACTGGAATTGGTTACAATGATTGGAAACGTTCTGTTATGATTAGTCTTTCAGCCAAAAATAAGGTTGGCTTCATTGATGGCTCAATACCCAAACCAAAAGCCCATTCTCCTCTCAACAAAGCTTGGGAAAGAGTCAATAACACTCTCATCTACTGGTTTATTCAAGTGTTAGATCAACACATTGCAAGGAGTATTCTGTATTTTGATACAACAAAGTATGGGATAACATCCAAGAGATATTTGGCCAAACCTCAAGCACTCAAATCTTTGCCCTCCATCTAAAAATTGCAGAGATAGAGCAAGGGAGTGACAGCATTTTTGTGTTCTTCACCAAGCTCAAGATGCTCTGGGATGAGCTTGATTATGCTTGTCCAATACCTACTTGTGTTTGTGCTCAATGCAGTTGCTCTCTCACACAAAAGATGCTAAAACTTCAAGTAGATGCAAGGCTAACTCAATTTCTTATGAAGTTGAGTCCATCCTACAACAATGTCAAGGGAAACATCCTTCTTCAATAGCCTCTCCCTCACATTTCTCAGGCCTAAAGGCTACTCTCTCAAGAAGAGCATCACAAACAAGTCTATACTGCCACTCACTCCTCTGATGATCCTACAGCTATGGCAGCAAGAAGGTTTAGTGGGACAAACTACAAAAAGAATTATGCAGGAGCTATCACAGAGGGAAATTTGGTTTGTGATTATTGCAAGAACACTAGTCATACAAAGGACAAGTGCTGGAAGCTACATGGAGTGCCAAAAGAAATCAAGGAAAAAAATGGAAGAATCAAAAGTTAGCAGCAATTGCATGTGATACCTTAGAGAAAGAAGAAGCAGCTTCACAAGTTCACATGATCACATCAATCCCACCATCACTGCAGAGCAGTACTCTCACCTTCTCTCATTGCTTGAGCAGCAGCAGGCAGCTCACTCAGCAACCACCATCAGAGGATATAGCCTTGGTAGCAGGTAACCATTGTTTAATGTCTTTTACTGTTGATTCTTGGATTTTAGATAGTGGTGCTTCAAATCATATGACTTATGATTTAAGTAGATTCCATTCTTATGATGATATAGAGCATGAACATAAGTATATTACTATTCCTGATGGCAGTAGGGTCCTTGTTAAACACTGAGGTGTTATGAAATTTGGGGATCAACTTGTGTTAAAAAATGTCCTGCTGTAGGGCTGCGCCCCGCCTTAGGAGGGGCGTGACCTCAGCTTCAGTGTCATGGAGTTGAGCCATGGAATCCGCATGTGAATGCGTTGGGGTGTGTCGTCGAATWGAGGGGATCGCCACCGTGCCTATYTAGSTTATTCACGGWCMCCCGAAACATTGGTGCCAAATTAATGGCCCCACGTCCAATCAAGTAACCAGTCGTGGGTTCGGGGACATGGTACG
>SNQN01001242.1:0-17182 GCA_008642245.1 Bassia scoparia | reverse complement strand
TCTCGGAATTATTGAGCAAAGGACTTACAAGGCAAACATATGTTTCTTTCGGTTTTCTCGATAAACTCAAGGTTTTCGAAGGTTTCAAACAAGTCACGCTGGCGATTCTCGTGCTTTTTGTTCCATCATGTCGTCACATTTCTGAATCGCCAATATTTTTAAATTTTTTTTTATTTTCTATGATTTTCTATGAATTTGCAATGTTTAAATACATACGCAGAAAATACGTGAATTAATTGAAAATACTCCGGAAATACTGTAACTTCTAGACATCTAGAAATCTTGCTTGGAGAGCAAGGATGTCTAGGTGCGTCGATCAAGGGAAATCCCGAATAAAATCGGAGGAAATCGAATATATCGAGGTTTTGGAAAGTTAACGAGATCGTTGAGCGTATATACGCAGATGATGAGCGTTATACGCTCACCAGGCGTATAGCTCTAAGCTGCGTATATCGCTCAACATACATACGTTTTTGCCAAAACCATGGAAATGAGAAGCGTATATAGCTGGAAGAGCGTATATACGCTCCTCATGAGCGTATATACGCTCATTCTAGCGTATATACGCAGGTTTTGCACTCCGTTTTTGCCTCGTGCCTATAATAGTCCCTTGCTGCTCAGTCCGGGGAACCTAGGCACAATCACGACTTCAGAACCTTCACTTCACACGACTCATACTTCACTTCGTATACATCACACACGCTTGACACATCTATCTCTCTCTCAACACTCAAACACATTCGTATCGATTCAAAGCATCGATTCTATTCGAATCAACAAGCGAAATAAGGTATAAATCTGAGATTACCACAAAATCTTTCTTTCACTCTTTTCAATCCATTTATCGCTTTCATTGATATATTTTTTGAGTTTTAATTCAATTAAAGCAAGGTAGAAACTCCTGTTAATCGTTTTATGAAAAATGTAGGATTTTTATTCATATTTCATTTTTCCATGGTTTTTGGCTTTCATTATATCATATGTTATGTCATTACAACGCGTTTGTTGTCTCAACTAGCAATTCAATCGAAAGGCGACTCCTTTGATTTTTATCTAACAATTTAGTTTGCAGTGACAGGTGAGGAGGACACACATACATATTATGACCTTACTAACCTTTTTTTTCATGTCTCGATTGTATGTATATATATTCATCACACTTGTATATTTGCTTAAACAAGACCGAAATTTAATCGTTTGTCACATTATAAGTCAGATAATCATGACGACGGTTTTCTAAGCCCTTATTAACATTGACTAACGCAAGTGATCGCCTTGTCCATTGTAGAGTCTGTTTGTTTAAATAGCAACCACCTAGTAATCAATGCATCCCAAGTCAAATCAATAGGCTTTTTGAATTCAATTGTATGATTTATGGAACTAAATGAGACCGGTAGAGGCCGCTACTATGCGGCGAATTGGGTTACAGATTATGTCGTACCAGTCCCCGAACCCACGACTGGTTCTGATGGACGTGGGGCATTAATTTGGCACCAATGTTCGGCGTCGGAATAACCACATAGGCCGTGGCGATCCCTCTCAATCGACGACACACCCAACGCATTCACATGCGATTCATGGCTCAACTCCATGAACTGAGCTGAGGTCACCCTCCTAAGGCGGGCGCAGCCCTACAGTTTTGGCGACTTCACTGGGGAAATCACCATTTGGTGAGTGGACAGACTTGAGTCTCGTATTCCATATTCATATCAATTGAATTTGCTTGTGACCCTCGAATAGGGTCAAGTCTTAGGCACCTGGTCTCATATGGCATGTTCTATGCTCGAGATCACCTTAAGGGGATTTTACCTTGTTCGCATTGGTTAATGGATCACATGTTAGGTAAGTTCCATCCCGCCCATGCCGCATAGCACGTTTATAGAGCGTGATAAGGGTACTCGCCATACATCACCAATGTGTGGTGGTGAAATTGGACCCAGCTCTACTCTTAGCTGTACTATCAGACTTAACCAAGCCGACTAAGTTCACTTAGATCCGATTAAGGAGATAAATTGGTTTGTGTTTTCAATCAATTGCTTGGTACTTGTGACTCTGTTCCAGTCCATTTCTTAACTAAGCCCAGTCCCTAATCTATGGTTCAAGACATGAAGTTTGTTGATCCATTAGGCCCATTCAATCCAATTCAATTTCAAATCTCATTCGACCTAGAATCGACCTAGGTTCGATTCCAATCCAAGAGTCTTAAATCTGACTTAGATTCGACTTTTGAACTTAAATCTGAATAGGTTCAATTCAATTCCAATTCAAAAACCTAAATCTGATTAGGTCAATTCAATTTCAATTCCAAGAACTTAAGTCTGAATTAGTTCAATTCATTTTCAACCAAGAGCTTGATCTGAATTAGTTCGCTTCAACTCATTAAGAACCTAAAACTGAACTAGGTTCGATCATAGACTCAACCCTAGGAGCTTTGATTAAAGGCTAGGCCCATTCAATTCAAGTGGCTCCGAGTCTAGAGGTCCTTAATCTGAATAGGCCCATCTTAGGTTTGAATCTTTCTCGAGTCTAGCACCTTAAATCAGATTTAGGTCTAGCCCATTCAAGTCTACTCGAGTTCAGTCCTAAGTCCAGAACATCAAGACTGAGTAGGTTTGTTTAAGAGTTTCAAGTAGACCAATCTTGTTTCTGGGTTCTAAAGTGTAATTCTATTCAGCAAGATAGCGAAGACTCGTAATTGTCTCTAGGGCCCAAAGCAGAAAGAATAAAACAAATCCTACCTCCACAAAAGGCCCATGTCTTGACCTTCATCATCCACAAAAAAGCCTAATCCTATACCTTGGCCCAAACTGGAAAACATCAAACACCATTACCATCAAAGCTCATGAGTCACCCCAGGCGTGGGTCATACGATCTGCCGGCCTTCTCTGGATTGAGTCATGAGTCCTAGTCCTGCTATGTGTCTCTTTCAATTCCTTCCCTTGAGTCTATGTAGTCCTCTATACAGTAAGCCATTATTCAAGTTCTTTCATCAAATAAAAATGATTCATTGTTTTGGCAATTATTTTCCAATTATGCAAGTCTCAACACTCATTGGCCAAATTGGTTATCTAAGCTATTCATATTTAATTGAACAATGCCAGAGAGCCTTCTTTCACAGCTCACAAAATGACCCTCCCTTCCATCCCTTTGTCACATCAAATCAAAACCCTTGCAACCTTTTGAGCCACAAACACTATCAATAGCCTATATCTTCATCACCACATTACCTAACCTTTGGACACAACAGTGCGAGTATGACCTCACGTATTTCGAACTTTTGTGAGTTCAAAGCATCTTTTCTGAGTCGAAACAAACGCGAGACACGGTATGTTTCATCACGGATTACTCATTTGGGGAGACACATTTTCAGGTGTCTACACCTGCATATCCCTGAATTTCATTTCAACCTTATCTTTATTCATAAATTGAGCAAGGATTTCAATTGTCATATATATTTTTCTGATAAGCAGGTCTTTCTTCAGGACCCTTCACAGAGCAAGCTTCTGCAGCTTGGTAAACTCAATAATGGTCTCTATCATATACATGAGAGTTTTATTCAGCAAGCTCCTTCAAAACAGTCACAAGTTACAGTTCCTACTGTTTTAGTGTCCAATAATACCCCTAGTGATGAGTTAGTCAAGCTATGATACCTCAGATTAGGCCATTTACCTTAGACTAAGTCGAATAAAGTCATTAGTGATCTAGAGGTTAAAAGTGGTACTGATCATGTTTTTGTCAGGTTTGACATACTGCAAAGGTGACTAGACTGTCATTTACTACTAGTACTACTCAGACCTTTGCACCTTTTGAATAACTTCATGTAGACCTTTGGGGTCCCTATAAGATTGTAACTCATAATGGTTGTACTACCTTCATGACTATAGTGGATGACTTTTCCAGAATAACTTGGATTTTCTTCTTGTTTGATAAATCTGATTTTGTTCAAACTTTCATAAATTTTTTCTTGTACATTCACACTAAGTTCGATGTTAAAATCAAAGATGTTAGGAGTGATAATGCTCCAGAATTATGCAAAGGAAAAATGCTAATTTTTTATCAACAACAAGGGATTTTACATCAAACATCATGCACTCAAACACCTCAACAAAATGGTATAGTAGAAAGAAAACACATGCACTTGCTTGAAACAGCAAGAGCCTTGTATTTTTAGTCTAATGTACCCATAAAGTATTGGGGTGAGTGTATATGTGATGTGTGCTGCACATTTAATCAACAGAATGCCCTTGACGTGTCTATCTTACATGACTCTTTCCTTTCCAATTAACCAAAGGCCAGGAACCCAAGGACCCTTTCAAAATCTTTCTGCCTCTCACAACACCTATTATTGTTTCCTATGATGACTTTCCATTTACAAGACATCTAACCTTTCTTGAGCCTACTCCTGTTGATCCTACACCTCAAGAACCACACTCACCTTCTATGGAGTCCAATTCAAACCAGAGTGATCCAGTTTCAGGTGTTTCTGAGTTTATTGTGGCACAACAAGAACCAAGGAGATCTAGCAAGGTTACACATGCCCCAAATTGGACAAAAGATTATGTTTGTGGTACAGCTATGTCTACTACTTCTTATTATTCATATCTTACTGACTGTGATTTGTCATAGTCTGCACTAACCTGTTTGTTATCTCAAAGTACAAATTAGTAGAACCTAACACCTATGCAGAAGCAGGTGAAGATCCCAATTGGGTTCAAGCTATGAAAAAGGAGATTGAAGCACTCTCACATAATCATACATGGGAACTAGTAGACTTACCAAAGGGAAAGAAATCTATAGGCAACAAGTGGGTGTACAAGATAAAACTAAGGGCATATGGCAATTTAGAAAGGTACAAAGCCAGACTAGTGGCTAAAGGGTACAACCAAAAACATGGGGTTGTTTACCAAGAGACATTCTCTCCAGTTGTGAAAATGAACACTGTGAGAAGTTTGATCTCAATAGCAACATCTAAGGGTTGGAAAATCTTTCAGCTAGATGTCAATAATGCCTTCCTACATGGCAATCTACTTGAAGAAGTCTATATGAGGATTCCAGAAGGGTTTCCAAATCTAGAGGGCAAAGTGTGTTTACTAAAGAAATCTCTCTATGGGCTCAAACAGCCCTCAAGGCAGTGGTTCTCAAAATTACAAGAGGAGTTGAAATCCCAAGGCTTTCAGCAATCCAAAAATGATTACAATTTGTTCATCAAAACCACAGGATCTAGTTTCACAGCAGTAGCAGTTTATGTAGATGATGTGTATTAACAGGAAATGATCAATGTGTTATTGATCATCTAAAATCCTATTTGGATAAGAAATTCCAGATTAAAGATCTTGGTGTGTTAAGCTATTTCATGGGGATTGAGGTGACACAACATCCCCAGGGTATCAGTCTCTCACAGCAAAAAGTTTTTGCAAAGAGCTCTTATCCTACTCCAAGTTTGATAATGCTAAGCTTGTAGTCACCCCTTTGCCTCACAGCCTGAAGCATGCAGCAGATCAAGGGGAGGTTTATTATGATCCAGAGTATAATAGAAAGATGGTGGGGAAACTAATTTTTTTGACTCACACAAGGCCAGATATGGCTTACACTGTACAACATCTCAGTCAATTCATGCAGTCTTCAAGGCAACCGCATATATATGCTTTACATCATGCTTTGAGATACTTACAAGGAACTGTCACAAAGGGAATTTTATTAAATGAATCTGACAGTCCTAAGTTACAGGCTTTTTTACTCTAATTCAGATTGGGGAGCCTGTGTTGATAGTAGAAGATCTGTTACAAGATATGTGGTTTTGCTTGGGAATTCACCTATAAGCTGGAAGTCAAAGAAGCAACCTACTGTATCAAAGACCTCAAGTGAAGCTGAGTACAGGGCAATGTCATCAGCAGCTTCTGAAATTACATGGTTAGTAAGGCTATTGGAAGAGCTTAACTTGGACAGTCTCAAGCCAGTTGAGTTGTTTTGTAACAATTAGAGTGCCATACATATAGCTAAGAACCTTATATTTCATGAGCACACGAAACACATTGAAATAGATTGTCACTTTACTAGAGATAAAGTCCTTGAATGGCTTATTCAATTAACCTATTTACCTACTAAATCCCAGCTGGATAACATTTTTACCAAAATTTTACCTTTAGAATAGTTCAATAACATACTCAGCAAACTTGGCATGATCAATACCATCTCAAGTTTAAGGGGGGGTGTTAGTAATGGTTAGGCAAGGTCAGCAGGGTAGTTGTTGGTTAGCATGGTGGGCAGGGTTTATCACTGCAACTAGCAGCTACTTGGTTAAGCACAGCTCAATTATTCAACTTCTCCTACAAGCTGGCTTACTACACGGCTCTTACTTGATTCGCAAGCAAGTCATCACATCACCTGGAATAGCAGGTCATAACAGTATTCTTTTTTATACTATTACTGACAAGTCAGCAATCCAAATGCAAAGTTCTCAACCAATCAGGAAGGAGTATGACCTCATTCCGGCCAATCATTAGCTAGATTACACCTTGTAATCTAATATAAATATTTCATTACTCCCTTGTATTATGATCATGTATTATATTTCAGAAACAAAAAATAGAAATAAAATGAAGTTTCAATTCTCTCTCAATCTGTTCTTCTACATTTACTGGGTTTGAAATGCAAATTATTTCATATTACTTGCCATAAATAATCTATATCTAATAACATATACTAAAGCAATCTCCATTCCTTCATATTTTCCCTCCCAAATTTCCTTCCCATCCCCCCCACCTTATTAATTATATATTTATTATTATTTATATTTATTATTGCATAAAAATTATAAGAAAACATTTAATTAAGGTTAATAATTATATTTTGGATAAAACTTTAAACATTTATTAATTAATATACATACATAATTCTATTTATTATCACAAATAAAACATTATGATGAAATAATCACATTTAAATAAAAAAAAAATAAGTTTAGATTTTATTTACAGTATTTCGTATTTTATTTTAAAGTCGCATTTGCTCGGGTATTATCTAGTTCTATTTCTAAATCAATCCCCACCATTTTCCTTTTCCGTGCCAAAATTTCCTTATAACTTTATCTAATAAATGATTATATAAAAAACATGCAAACAATAAATGACCAAGGAGTAAAAGATATGAATTATGCTTTATATTTATTTTTAAACTATCAAACATGATCAATTAATCTATGATTAGAATTTTTTGCCATAAATATAATCTAAAAAATTTTGAATAATTTAATTTTAAAAATTTTAAAAAAATATTTTATGTTATTTAGGGTGCAAAATTATTTTATAATAATGTGCTACTCCACACATACTTAGAGATTATATGTAAATAGAGAATTTGCTCAGGTATCTAGTAAGTTATAAAGTGTGTTATAACTAAAGGAGAATGTTTTCTCGCTATTATGGGAATAAAGTGTGTTACATGCAATAATTATTCACTTTGCAGTTGTTTGTTTTACCAAAAATATATCATAGAAAGAACATTGTATTGATACCGAATTACCGATCAAGTAACATTATTCTAGATCTTTCCTTCCTATATCATTCTTTAGTTGTTTTAGGACAGGATTTAGACCCACTAATAATGTGTGCCGTCCTTAATGGGCTAGTTTTTTT
Source organism: Bassia scoparia (assembly GCA_008642245.1). Classification (NCBI taxonomy): domain Eukaryota; kingdom Viridiplantae; phylum Streptophyta; class Magnoliopsida; order Caryophyllales; family Amaranthaceae; genus Bassia; species Bassia scoparia. Next base: position 9,548 of record SNQN01001242.1, on the reverse strand, counting down.
TATAGTACTTGTATCTCCTTCTTTTATTTGTTTAAATAAACCTTGCTTAAGAAAAGAAACGAAATTAGTTTTCTTTTGTTTTTGAAAGGAAAATGTTTACCTTTTGAATGGAAAATAATTTTCCATCCAAGTCTTTCTTTTCTTTTGGTTGGACTAAACAAACAATGAAAAATGAAAAAATCGTTTTCTTGAAAAACATTTTCCTGCAAAACAAACGGAGCCCTAATGAGAAACAGTCAAAGTTATTAATCATTGTATGTGGAGGTTTAGTGCAGTTGGCACTACCTGTCGACTCTCAAAGCCTAGCCCAGTAGCCTTGGGGTCAAACTTTGCCTCCAGTGCCGCAGTGTTTGTTGGGGTTTCCCTTTACCCCTACTGTTCAAATCCTTAAGATAAGATTTTGTTCGTTTGTAATCGTGTATGGTGTGCGTGCCTTTAATAATACTTGGTAATAATAATACGAGCAATGTTTTGAGCAGCACCGTGCTGCATACAACACCATCAATAAAGACAAAGAATTAGTCTTTTGATAAATTAGCATATTTTACAACTTAGCATGTTTTGTACAACTTTGGAACTTTGTTAAAATTAACAATTTTCGGTTACTTTATTCTGTTTTCGATCCAAGCAGAATCCTGGTATCAGAGCCGGAATAAAGAAAATGGTCTAATATGAATCCCTTAAGAGATCTCCCTAAAATAGAATCGGTAGACTTTAGAAAATTAGACGATAATGATAGGATTATCAATGATAATATAAAGAAATCTAGTCAAAATATTTATGAAGAACTTGTTAAACATGGAGTGTTGAGGGGACATATAAAGCCTCCAACCCCTTCAGTAAAAGAGGTACCTAATGAATTTGAAAAATATATGACTAGAAAAACAAAAAATGAAGAATCTCCGGTACAACATAAGGTTGATATTTTGAAAAGAGAAGTAACAGAGATGAAGACCATGATGGAAAAATTGATGCAAAAGTTAGAAATCCTTTCTATTTCATCTCTCTAATAATCAAGATCCTCCCCATGTTTCGCAAGCTCATTTTACCAATGAATTTACGGAAGAAACTAGAAGAGGATATAGAGTCAGATACCCTTAGTACTGAATTAGAGAAATGATTCTATAGACGAAGAATTTAAGATTATATGATGATTACAGATCTTACCAAGATCCGTGAACAAGTTCAGGAGTACAGGACCACATCAAGATTTCAAGACCAAAATATGAATGATATTGATCTAGAAAGGATCAACCAGAATTTTGGGAAGATACGTTAAGAAGTAATCCAGTAGGATCAGGAAATAAATATTATAGACCAAATTTAAACTATAAGTATTACCAAAAAATTTATAAAGATAGAGAACCACCTAATGCTAGTAGTGGTATAGATCTTGATATAGATAATGTGTCGTTCAAAGACTGGGAAAGACATATAGAAAGATGGGAATCTAATCTTTCAATATTCTTTTTTGAAACTATAGATTCAACTAAGAAACCTGCAATAATAAWGAGCGTTATGYAAGATAGTATCAAGGGTAAAATAAGATCTTGGTACGATAATRTTKAAGATAGTGCAAAAGCATATTTGTGGGAAGGATTAGAAGAAAATATAGGTAATTATCCTAGGGCAATAGAACGTATTAAAAAGGCTATTCTGGGAGAATTTACTAGGCAGGTAGTCTTCACTGAAGAAGAAACTATAAGAAGGGTTATAAAGACTACTAGAGAAAAATTAACAAATTTAGTTTTATGTGACACATGTAGATTTGAAGAATATGTACAAAAATTTAGTACGTATTTAGAGTATAGTAGATATTCTGCAGAAGAAGAAAATCCCATTTTAGACTCCTTCTTCACAAAGATACAGAATATAGGTTCAATTCTCCTTGAGAGATGGGAACAACAGAATAATGGCTATGCTAATACCATAGGAGGAAGAATAAAGTTTGCTCAAGACGTTCTTTCATCTTGGTGTAATGAAGCAAAGTTCCAGAAAATACCAAAGAAAGCGCAAAAGGGTAGTATATGTTCTGATAATGACATTCTTGAAGATTTAGCTATTGGTTGCAGACCAAAGTACATTTATAGGAAGAGTAAGAAAAGAATAAAGAAATGGAAGAAATTTTAGGGTAAACAAAAGAAAAACCAACCTAAAAAGACCTCTATGCCATTTAGACGATTTAGACACAATAAAGAACATAGAAAGAGAAAGTATGATAAGAAGAATTGTAGATGTTGGAACTGCAATCAATTAGGACATTTCGAAAATGAATGTCCCAAGAACAAGGTAACCATTAATTGGGTTCAAGACTTTGGAGAATATAGACAATTGTATCCATTAGAATCAGATTGTGAAATTGATCTTTTTAGTGATACAGAAACAATATATGAATTTTATCCTAATGAAATAGAAGAATGACTTCTAATCAAAATCAGGACGAAGATTATATAGAGAAGGCTGAGGAAGATAAGTTTTCACAACTTGCTCTTCTTTCAAAAGAACAATGAAGAAAAATAGAGAAGATGACTTTAAAACTATCAAATACAGATGGTTTTGAACAGTCAATATTAAATAGAATTTTTAAAAGAAATAATTATGTTCAATATGGGATTTATATGTTAGAAGAATCAATTTCTCTTAAAGCTTCTAATGAGAGGATACCTGTAGACACCTGAAAATGTGTCTCCCCAAATGAGTAATCCGTGATGAAACATACCGCGACTCGCGTTTTGTTTCGAATTAGAAAAGATGCTTTGAATTCATAAAAGTTGGAAATATGCGAGGTCGTAGTCGGAAATATTGAGCAAAGGTCAAAGGCAAGGCAAAAATACTTTCTTTCGGTTTTTTCAAAGGTTTTCAAAGGTTTTCAAAAGGTTTTCAAAGGTGATTCTCATGCTTTTTGATGTTCATCAGACGTCACATTTTCTGATCCGCCAGTATTTTTTAATTATTTTCTGATTTTTCTAATGATTTTCTATGAATTTTGCATGTTTAAATACGCAGATACCGCAGAAAATACGTGAATAATTAGAAAAATACTCCGGAAATACGTGAACCTTCTAGATACTCTAGAACTCCTTCTTGGAGAGCAAGGTGTCTAGGTGGTCGACAAAGGAAATCACGAATAAAATCGGATCAAAATATTCGAAGTTTTTGGAAAAAACGCAAATCATTGAGCGTATATACGCAACTGATGAGCGTATATACGCTCAACATGAGCGTATATACGCTCAACAGTAGCGTATATACGCTCACCTTATACACACGCAATTTCCAAAAAAAATAAGAAAAAGCAGCGTATATACGCTGTATACGAGCGTATATACGCAGGAAGCAGCGTATATACGCTCGTATACAGCGTATATACGCATGGTTCAAGCCCAGTTTTTGCCTCGTGCCTATAAAGCTCTGCCTTGCTCAGTCCGGGACACTTCGACACCTCGACTTTAAGAAGACTTCTTCTGCTTCCTACGCATACTCTCTCTCTTCTCTAAAACACTCAAAACAATTACATTCGTTTTAGTTCAAGCATCGATTCTCTTCGAATCAACAAGCGATAAAAGGTTGAATTCTGAGATTGTCACCAATATCTCTTCTCACTTTTTTAATATTGACTAACCATTGTTATGAGTTTTAATATAATTAAGCAATGTAGAAACTCACTTTAATCGTTCATGTAAATATGTAGGTTTTTATACGTTTTCATTGTTTCATGTTTCGTTTTCCATTCTTTCATTTGTTTCATTATTATTATCCATGTAATTACTAACAATTCTTTATTCTTGTATAGCAATTGAAGGCGAAAGTATTGCGCTTGCGTTTTATCAAGGACTAACAATTGTTTTTTGTTTTCATGTAGCGATTCAAGGCAAAGGATTCGTTTATTGCGTTTACAAACTAACTTTTGTTTTCTTTGCAGATTTAGGGTAAGATGAGTTTGCATATACTTCGAGTTTATGCACTTCATCTTATTGCATATTAATCCTTGTTGTATAGTTGTATATATTTGCTAAAACAAGACCGGAATATGTGATCACTTTAAAATCAGATTAACTGGATGGACACAACATACGTGTTTTAGGGCATCCTGTTTAGGCACGTTTTAACATGATTAATACAAGTGGTCACAATTTCTAGGTTAGGTAGTTCTCGTGCATAACAGTAACATACTCATTAGTATTTCAGGGTTAGTTGTCTCCTAAGGTGCTAATATGTAAGTTGTGTGCATCTAATATCGGTTTAATGGAATTACAATGAGACCGAATAAGGCCGCTACATGCGGGCGATTGGGTACAGATGATTCGTACCATGTCCCGAACCACGACTGGTTACTTGATTGGACGTGGGCCATTGTTTGGCACAACGTTTCGGGCTCGTGAATAACTTTCTAGCACGGTGGCGACTCCCCTCATTGACAACCAACCAAGCCTCACGTGCGGGTTCCGTGGGCTCAAGCCACGCAAAGCACTCGATGTAAGTACCCGCCGCGCGCCCGTATACGCGAGGGCGGGGAGGCGGCCACGTCTACAATTTGGCGGACTTCACCTGGGGATACATCCGTTTAGGTGAAGTGGACCAGGACTTGAAAGTCTAGTAAATCTCCATCATCACCGTTTTGATTTGCATTGCATGTGACCTTTCCGAATAAGGTCGCGACTTAGGCTCCTGGTTCACTATGAACATGTTCTATTGCTCGAGACTACATAAGGGGGGATACTACTGGTTGCATGTGGTTAATTGATACCATGGCTAAGGAAGTCTATCGCCCGCGTGGTGCACGTGTTGATGCGTTGCATAAGGGGTATACTTGGCCATACATCGTAATGCAAGTGGTGAAACTGGCCAGTCTGCCCTTAGGCGTGGTACAACTCTTTGAATTAACTATGCTGACCATAGTTGGCTTGCCGTCGTGTGTCTTGTAATATACGTGTAGTATGGCGTCCTAGCCATTGACAGTTATAGACCTTAACACACACTTTCATATAGTCCATGTCATCTTTTAGTTCACGTCATGCATTTCATAGCCCATAGTGCTTAGTTGACCTCTGCCCGTCTGTTGACCATAGTTTACTAGGACTGTTGTCCTTCAGACTTTGACTAGTCCACACAGACTTTGACCTAGGTCTTGACTCTTGACCATTGGAAGTCCTCAAGACTCTGGTCTTAGATTTTTGCCTTGACTACTAGGGTAGGCACTAGATTTGACCTGAGACGTTGACTTTAACTCAATTCGGTTGACCTTGCATTCGTCCAACACTAGGCTCGACCATAGCATGATCTAACCATTAGGACATGTGCTACATTTCACGTTATTTGGTTGCCCTTTCAAAAAAAAAAAAAAAAAAAAATTAAAAAAAAAATTTTTCAAAAAAATCAAAAATTTTCAAAACGAAAGGGCACTTGCATTCATACATTCATACTAGGAAAGAATGACCATGGAATTAGGACATACATTTGCATCTGCATTCCATGCATCAATAATGCAAGGAAGTTTCACTAAGGGTTATTTCTTTTGAACAGGGGTTGAAGTCGTCTCCGAAGCCCCTTGCTACGACACACAAAGATTTGAGCTCAGCCCAGTCAGACTAGCTTTCCTTTAACTTTCATTGATCTCACCAATCCAAACCTAATCTTCCTGCCAACTTCATCACCATCGACCTAACACCACAAATGTCACCCAACAAGAAGAAGGCTCCAAAAGCTTAACCGGAGCAAGTTCACAGCTTGAGGCTAAGATCAAGGAATTGACTCGGCCCTTCCTTGGACAAGCTGTTTAAAGGCAATCAAAAAGCCACCGAGCCCAGTGTCTACCAAGGACAACCTCTCTTGATCCAAACCTTGCAACAAATGCCTAAGGATTCAAGCCGAAGACGTACCAAGTTCAAGCCGACTGTGACTCGTTCCATATAAAGGGATCAAGACACCAGTGGTACTTAAAGGATGACCTGCTTGTCCACTGGTCTTTCCCCTTTCCCTTGGAACCGATATGTCAGAAGTGGTTCTTTTCAATTGCCTGAGAAAGAACAGCTACTGGGAAGACATATCGCAGCATTCATGGGAAGATACAAGGGTAACTTCAGACCCAAACATCCGTCCGAGAAGCTTGAAATCGCTTAACCAGGGAGAGACGAGGGGGTTCATCTACCTATCTGACTAGAATGGAAGGATTGCTGGGCACGGGATATGGCACGTCCCGCTCCTACTGATGAAGAGATGGCAAGACCTTCATTCCAACACCACAGAATACAGATCATCTCAAGTATGAGGCTTACCACGTTCGCAAAGGTCTATGACATTGGATGGACATAGAACATGATTTTTCAATCCACTGAGTCCAGCTAGAGTCTTAGCTATGGATGAGTCGGAGATGATCTTCCCTAGCATATGTATCTTCTTATTCATTTCGAGTCTATGTCATTAGGTTAGGATGAGTTGCAATCAGCCTCAATGTAAAAATTCTTTTTGTCATTATAAATTTCTTTCTTTTTTCATTTTCTTTAGCGTCCATATAGTTTGTGCTTCTAACTTAATGGAATCAAATTAATGATCGACTCACACAATTCAATGGACATTGCCAACAGAGCCTGTCTTCATAGCTAAAAACCACTCTTTCCTCCATTTCCCTTCATCAATCAAAATCCCTTGAAACCTTGAGCGTAACACTATCATTCAGCCATCAGTCTTCATTCACCCATTTGCCTAAACCTTTGGACTAACGGTGCGGTAGGAAAAGACATGTGCAAAAGAAAAAGAGAAGAAAAATAAATGGGGCAAAAAGCAAAAAGCAAAAATCAAAGTTCAATCATGCCAACAAATACAAATCAAATGTCAAAACCCAATGCAAATTCGAAGTTCAAAGCCCAAACAAAAAAGCAAAGTCTAAAAAGCATACTGCGCACCGTGATCACTCGTGTCATAGCGAGTCCTTTTCAACCTCAACACAGCCTCCACATTACAACACGAAAGCCTCTCACACGGGCATTGTCCAATCATTCACAGAACTACGACGGTGCTGATTCAAAGGATACGTAAGGAAGCCTCTCTCGAGTCTCGAAAATTCTGAGTTCATCATTATGGTTTGATCCTGTAAAGTGCAGAAGCATAAATTCTAGTGTAGACCGACAAGGTCGAGTTGAACTACTCACTACCAACACAATCAATTCCCAATTCACTTCCTTACCTAGTCAAATTTTAGCTTGTCTTTTTCTTAAACCTTTAGCCTATTCTTCATGCACCTTAAGGTCTGTCCTCAATCATCTGTAGGTTCGACTGTTCTTGGCAGGCATTTTACATTCAGCATTCTCCTCGAAGCAATCGCTCGCACATGTCCTCCACTGCACATTCAGCTCAAGTTACTGGATTTGGGGCAAAAATCAGAATCACATCCTCATTCGCTCGGCTCCCATGCGCATCAGCTCAAAGTTACTGGATTTGGCAAAATCAAAATCACATCCTCACCATACCACCGACCTACAAAAAAGCTAAGCCAAACCATCGACTCAAACTTCACTGCCTTAAACATCAACCATTGCCCTAACCTCGAAGCTATCAGATGGGGGCTCACCCACTAAACAACCTATCACACACAAGGCCATTTCCTATACGCAAACGCCATGGGTTGGCGGTCAAATGCAATCAAAGCATCACCACTTTGCTCGAATGATGGGGGCTGAGACGGTCCATCCCACATCCAAAAGTATTTACCATTAGTCTATTTCTTGTCATTTCATGCATATAGATTAAGAATAGACTTGCATTAACACCATATAGCCATTGCAAAACTTCATAGCATATTGCGCATTGAGCATCACAGAACTTCATCATGCATATGCAGTCCGCACAAACACCTTGCACATTGCAAACAAGCACATTGCACTTAACACATGCACATGCCATCGAACATTGCACACTCGAACACGAGCTAGGGCCCTCACATGCATTTGCGCACACGCCTATAGGCATTCATCGATCACGCGATCGTGTGCTACAAGACGCAACATCTTTCCGAAAAGCCAAGTCAGCCGTAGGGAAGATTTCCTGGAGGACGAGGCGTTTCGAAGGAATTCATTCATCACTCCACAATGCCTATACGGCATTTCCTCACGCATACGCGATGTTGCTACAGCAACTTTCCCCGAAAAGCCAAGGTCCATGAGCCGTACGGAACTTGCCGAAGGAACGAGGCGGCTTCTAACGGAACTTGCATTATCCTGTCCCAATCAATACCTTGACTGTCGTCATACTCGAGATTTCAATCTCTTCAGACTCATGTCAAAGTGGGGGCTTCTTCCCAGAACATGCTCCTTTGCACACCGGGTTTTGATTCTCCCGCTTAAGAATCCAGCACATGTCTTTCGGGTCACGATTTCTCCCGTACAGAAATCCAGCACAAGCATCTTTCGGGTCTTAACGATTCCCCGCTACATGAAATCCAGCCAACCATCTTTGGGTCTACGATTTCTCACCGCTAGAGAAACAGCACAAATCTTTCGGGTCTTATGGTTTTCCCGTACAGAAATCTCAAGCAAACCATCTTTCGGGTCTTGGAATCTTGCTCCTGCTACAGAAGTTCCGTCAGCACATCTCCGGGTTTGGCAATTTCTCCCGGGCTATAGAATTTCCGTCAGGCACTCTCGGGTTTTTGGAATCTGTCTACCCGCTCAGTGAAGTCGCGCATTCTTTCGGTTTGGTAATGTTTCTCCCGCAGCAGAATTCCGACAACTAAGCAGTCCGCCAACTCTCCCGAAAAGCCAAGTCGAGCCGTAGGGAGAAAACCACCTCGAGGATCAGTGCGCTCCCGAGGGCACAACACCGGATGGGAGCGCGGTAACAGGTAAAACTAACATTTGTTTGCAGGACCTCTGGGCCGGCGTAGTAACGTCAGGTGTCGCAGAACGTCTTGAGTTGCTCTCGTCCGAATCGAATACTTTGACTTTCGTCTTACGAGACTATCCGTCTCTTAGACTCAGTCAAAGTGGGGGCTTCTTGTAGACACCTGAAATGTTGTTCCCAAATGAGTAATCGTCGATGAAATAAAAGCTGGCGGAACTTGCGGTTTGTTTTTTGGTTTGTTCGAATAATAGAAAGAGCTTTGAATTCATAAAAGTGGAAATGTATGCGAGGTCGTAGTCGGAAATATTGAGCAAACAGGTCAAGGCAAGGCAAAAATACTTTCTTTCCGGTTTTTTCAAAGGTTTTAAAGTTTTCAAAGGTTTTCCAAAGGCGATCTCATGCTTTTTGATTTATGCATGAGGCGCCACATTTTTTCTGAAACTCGCCAGTATTTTTAAATTATTTTTTTTCTGTTTTCTATGATCTATGATTTTGCAATGTTAAATACGCAGAAATAAGCAGAAGAGTACGTGAATAATTAGAAAATACTCGGAAATACGTGGAACCTTCTAGAACATTTAGAATCCTTCTTGGAGAGCAAGGTGTGTCAGGTGCCGTCGATCAAAAGGAAATCACGAATAAAATCGAGGAAATCACAATATTTCGAAGTTTGTTGGAAAAAATATGAGCAAAATCATTGAATAGTATAGCAG
>SNQN01001241.1:80711-101520 GCA_008642245.1 Bassia scoparia | reverse complement strand
GAAAAGACCTGCCAATTAGAGAAAATAATTGAAGAAGAGAGAGAAATGAGGGTTTGAGACAAAAGAGAAGAGGGAGTTATATATGAGGAAAGAATTTGTGGGTTGGTACGGCATTCAGTCGAGAAAGGTCAAGAGAAAGAACCGGAATTTGTGAACCGTCTAGGATGAGCAATGATTTTCGAAGAATGTAGCGCGCAATTGGAGGATCTCTGTTGATCGTCCAATTTTGTTTCAAAATAGAAATTTTAAGGAAATTAATAAACTTGATTGATTATCAAATGGAAGAAAAGATTATTATTGTTGCTGAGCCAAAATTGTCGTAGAGTGTACCTCTTTTGGTTTAGTGTTCTTGTTCCATGCTTGCTCTAAATAGGAGATTACTTTCTCCATTAATGTAATATTGTATGTAGAATGTAGAAGGGTCATAGGATATTGCCTTTGTGTGATTAATTACTTGCATTACAAACCCAAATTTGTAATGTAGTGGCCCGACCAATTTTCATTGTATTCGTTACTTGTTCTTCAACATCTGCTACTTCCCTCCGATTTTTATTATTGCAACCACTTTGCCTTTTTGTGGATTCCGAGGTTATTTATTGATGCGGATGTTTATTAGGTGTTAATGGTAAGGGTTAGTGGTGTGTTGATGGGACCGACCACATGGCTGAGTGTATAGGCTTAATCTACAAATTTCATAGGGTAATATAGAGTCCATTCACTCCAAATTTACCAAACAGAGTTATAAATAAACGTGTATTGCATTAATGTAGACTTTCCGTAAAGGAAACCGGATGCAATTAAATAAGAAATGGAGGGAAGTATCTTTATAATAAGTATTAATTCTACGGCACTTGAATGTTCATGATATGATGTCAGTACCGCGATTTTAATAATTTATTGTTGAACTTTTTTTAATCACTTACTATATAGATTGTCAGCAATTATGTAAGTAGTATAATGAAAATAAGCTTCAATTAAAATTAAATATATTTAAATTACATTAATACAAATTTAATTTAATAAACACGAAGTATAAAACGCTAATATCGTTTATAATTTTGTTTTTTTTCTATTTTTCGAGTTATCTGAATTATTTGATTGACTTCGTCGACCTCTCGTTGCTCTGAATCTATAATACTTCAGACTTTTTTGACTTTTTAAGAATAGGAAATTCAAAAATAATTATATGAAAATGGATTTACTGAATACAGAATAAATATATTATGAGTTATAACAAGCATGAAGGGGAATGTCCGCTCAAATGAGTTGTAGATGCGGCTCGCTTTGCATGCGAGACGGGCAGGGTTCGATCCACCCGCATCTACCGTTTATTTACAACCTTGTTATATAATTCAATTTATGTCGCCGTGCATTTTCTGCCTTGCAATGCCACAGAAATTATTAACAAATTTACTTTACATCTTAAAATAAGCGGATAAATTTTTATCGGGTAGGGAGGGTTTTGTCCACTTTTCTAGATACCTATTTAACGCTCCACTTTCGTTCTCTTGTTAAAATCTTTTCCCAACACGCCCTTTCCTCCGTTCCTACCCTAAAGCATCTATTGCCAACATTATATTGTACACCAACACCAGATATGACGCTTGGAAAAAACTTCTTTCAAATTGGCACGATTGAGACCTCTTCGATCCTAGCCTTACAAAAACCCAATTTTAATGCTTGATTTGCAAATCATCAGGCTCGATTACTTCCAACCATGAAACAGACGAAGAGAAACAAGAACGCAACCAAACGTAAAACACTGTCGAACTGTGGAATTGGGCATGCCTTTATGGGGCGGTCCAGGTGCCAGATAGGTATGATAGGACGGTCTACCGCAACGGCGTCCATCGAGCAATATGGGATACGAAGTTGACGCTTATGGGTGAAGTGGTTGGCCCTTATTTTCACTTAGTACAACATGATGGTGTTCGCGGCAGGTGGGAATTTGAAGCCTTGAGTGGGTGGATATTATTGGGGGAATTGCGTGGTTCCAGCGAAATTGTGGATTAAATTCACCGCTACAGTAAAAACCGGCAATACATCGTTTAAACAATCCGCACTTAAAAAATGTATCATTCTTTACATCCGTGATGTTAATACTGCTTCGAGGACGTACACCATCACCGTACCACACAGCCATACAGAAGCAAGCTTAGAGATCTTTACACGTTGTGCAATGGACACAGGTGCGCAGTCTCAAAGTCGGTTCAATTTGTATAGAATTTACCATTAATAACGCTTTTCGCTCTTATACGATGTTCTTATCGACCCGCATAATACTTTGCAACCAATAAACGGGGTTTAGTTATTAATTTTCATAGTTAACACAAAGTTTGTATTTTTGTATAAAATAAAATAATTAATTTGTTATTACAAAACAAATGAACTATATGAGACGTCAACATTACGTAATAACTGATGCAAGTCAAACAAAACAGGGGAACAAACCCTATAGAGGATAAACAAATCCATAATCCAAAAATTTTGTATCTAATACCCTCGGATCATTTTATTTTTTTATCATACTAGCTCATGTCGGAGACACAAAGCCACAAGTTAACTGTCGAAAAAACTTCCTGCCCCATAAATCTACCTAAAATTTTCTTTTTTCATTTAGATTTAATACCGAATATCTTAGATACGGACTAATAAGGGATAAGCAGGATTAGACTGTAAATCTCCCCCCGTACGTCTTTTTTCGATAGTAAAATATAATTTAATTAAGTTGAAGAAGTCATTAACATTCATTAATAAAATAATAGCAAATTTTGTTTCAATAGTGACCGAAACCGACTTTCTAGAATAAACCTTAATTTAACGTTTAAAACATAATAATATAAAAGACAATTACAAGAAAAAACAAATAAATAAAATATAATCAACAAGAAACATAGATATACAAAATATATAACGAAGGCGAAGAAAACAAATAAGAAATATAAAAGAAAAGAGAATAAATACACAAAAATAGAATACTCCCAATATCCCAGGTCATCTTTCTTAATTCTGTGGCCTTATTACTGGTTGTCTTAAGCTTTTTGTCTCACCCGAAGGCCGTGTGATTTATACCATACGGAAACACATCTCAAGTATAGTTAGCCAATATTCATAAAATCTTGAGAAAAATAGTCAAAATGTTTAAAAAATTAAAAATATATTATTTCCTAAATAAGTACCTTGAAACCGAAAGGGGCATACATTGACCCGAGCCGAACCCGAACAACTGGCATCACAACACGCCCAAGCCAGATTTCTTCACCCCATACAGTCAACTACCTTACCGATTATTGCACAATCTAAACTTGTTTTAACAAAAAGTCAAATAGAAAAGAATAAACGACTAAAGGAGTGCAGTAAAAAGAGTGAAATAAATGACAGGATAGTTGATAATTGTCAACACTCACATTGTTAATATTGTAAACCATTTTTCTTAAAAACTATCTTAACGACGGACAGTTCATTCGTACAGAAATATCGCAACAGAATGCAAATACCTATTTACTTATCTGATAAAGCAAACAAACAACAACCAAATCTAGACGAGACAAAGGAACCAAAAGAGTCAATGAACTCGTATTGAGAAACAGCTATCACTAATTACTTACTAAGATATAACGAATGGACATTTGTTACATCGTATTCCTGGTTTTGCCAATGGACTTTCTAGTGTTAAGAAAAATTGTGGGCAACACCGGTTAAATTTACAGAGATTACCAAACTTACAGGTTGGGCGCCACTTCATAGGGACCAATACAAAAAGATAGTACGAGCCTTAATTCAACATTGCGGAAAGAGGAGAGGAACATATAGAATAAATTTGCTTCACCAAAATGAGCGTTAGCTGGCCAAAATTATGCTAGGACATAAAATATGTCTCCTCATAGACCAATATTGTGCAATATTCGTTCTAAAATTTTACGGAAAATAAGAACATGCTCAATCCTTATCTTTATTGAAACCTCCGAAAGAGCGTCCCAAAAGGTGACAACACCGAAGGCACACGACATTTGTGCAACAATCGATCAACATTTAAAGACCCCAAGGCATCTAACCATGCTACTTTCTTCGTAACTTGTATGATAAATGAAGTGCTTAAGTTTTAACTTCTGCACTGCCCAAAATAAAATAATTCCAGCCAAACCACTCCAAATCTTCTTTCCGACATCAGGAAATGATTACCGGAATAGAGCTCGTTTTGGTTTTCAGCTTGATGAACCAAGTTGACTATCACTGAATTTCTCCAGCTTCTAATCTCTCCACGCTCTTTCATAACCTACTGCATAAGTGATATAAAAATCCCTACATCTCTCAAGCGTAATGCACAACTTGTCGTATCGCCTTTACCACAACAACCACCTCTGTTAAGGTGGATAGTTCTATACATGTGTCAAATAAACTCCTAGTGTTTTATTTACCCTCAAACGTGTTACATCACACATTATAACTAGGAGCAGGAGTTCCTGGAGACTTCCTCATTCCATCTGAACATGGAAAATCAACAGAGACCTATAGCTCACTCTCTCTCTCCCTTTAGTAAAATACAAATAACTGTTGATTAAAAACAAAGAATATCGAGAATACCCAGTGATAGAGAGATAATACTAAAAGTTTAAGTAATCATAATCACATTGGTATGTAATATCACACCACGCATTGTTGAGAAGAAAGACTCTCCCTAGATGTATGTTAATTATATCTGAGTCGAATATACATTATAGATCCAAAGGTCAATTTCAATCAAGGTGTCCGAGACCGACGAATTTTGAAAAAGTTATATGGTATGTGCATATAATCAAGTTTACTACCATTCCACCAAATAAAAGGTCTAACGATATTGATTCACACTTCAATCAACGTTCGCCGATCGTCCAATAGTTTCTATAGACAAATATAAAACTTATTGATGACAAATTAAACAACGGTTTATCTAGGCTTTTCTATACTTAATCTTATCCATGTAACCTCGTAAATGCCATTATCAGCATCAGATTACTAAGGTGACTACTACACCATGCTAATTCAACGTGCTATAAAATCTCTCCGTTGACTATAACAATTTATATCCTTCCATATGAAGGACACATGTGTGTCCTTCTTGCGCCTAGACAACTCCAAAGAAAGCCCTCTGAACCCATTCCACAAACACTATACACCTGCAAATTTTGTAAAGAGCTTCTTGATATCTCCCATCCTGACGAGTACATCCACTCTTCCTTTTTCCACCTGCCAGCCGAAATAAGCATCTCTTTGTTCTTTAACCTTGGGAATAATGTACCTTAACATTCAGATCTCTACATCATTGAAAAATAAAATTAGAGGAACTTAACATTTTAGATTTAAGCAATGCTCGCCTGGTTTAATGCAATGCTGTGTATTTGTTTTGTGCATATTATTTTAAAACCTCGATCAGCGCAAACTCTCTTTACTCAATATCCTATATATAGAAGCAATGACAACAAAAAGTAAGCAACCAAAACACTATCGACAATCTCAATTTCATTGTTTTTAAAACTTCGAAGATAATAACAAATATTACGTGAAACAATAATGCTAACATGTATGAACACTTTGGTGATGTCGTTCTTCTAACATATGGACTCGAGAAATATCTCTCTCTAGTGATTTGATAATTAAACATTGAAAATTAGGAGGACCGGATTTCAGCTTAAAACGAGATATCCCCAAAGAGGCCAAGATCCAGTTGTGCGAAAATTGAAACACAACTAACAACCGGTACTCTAACACATTTTCTCAAGAATATAGACCCCATATTATTGTTCCAGAAAACTGATCTTCCTTTAAATTTAGCCCTTATCATAGAATACGATTTTGAAATAAATTAACAAGTCCAATAACACAACACCCTGCATTCATTACATTTTTTCCTCTCCTTTGTTAATTGCTCTTTGTGCTAGCACCCAATACCAACTGCGGTGCGCTCGCGATGTGCAAGGTAATGAAACTTTAGCGTTCTCTTCATGCCATCCTTAGACATGCCCTCCTTCAATTACATCGCTCAATCGGATACACTGGGCTGTCGTTACTAACGATGTTCAGACAGGCTAAAAACGAATATCACCGCGTTATGCACGCATCAATGAAAACCACATATTGCAGTAAAATTATGGACACCTTAATTTGGTACTTAGGACAACCCACGTTAAAAATTATTGTGCAAGAAACTTATAATATTTAAATAAAGAATTAAGATACTCAAGATCAAGAACTTCATGAACTTAATTTGTTCTACTCTATCCATGAACATCTAATCCGCCTGTCTACTATGTTTTACTTTACCCGTATTGACTTATCTAAATTTCAAATTGACCTGAAGAGGAAAGACTTTAAATTCAACATTCATGTCTACTCTGGCCGCCCAGAATTTATCCCCTATATTCCCTAGACCACCAGTCCCATTCGTCTTCATCTTACCTGTAATAATTGCTCTCCCTTGAACCACTCAGACGACTGAGAGTTGAGTTAGAACAAGGGGTTTCTATTGATTGGTGAGCATAATTCCATCTAGCGTTTCACCGAGGATAATGTCAGAGGGACCAAGGCTCACCACTACAGCAAAAATTTCATTAATAGACTTAGCCTTTCAGGCCAAAGCACCACGTCGCAACCTACCCGCCTGCAGACCCCCTCTTTTTTATAAGTATGTTTGCACAGTATCAAACGGCGATTGGCTTCTAATTTAGACAACGTTCACAAGAAAAAAACGCTCTGAATCCAAATTTAATTCTTAATGTACAATTAAATACCAACTTCTTTAAGGCAAACCATACGATTACAAACGGTACAAACAACTCCACAGTTCTATTTATTCCCGGACTACAGTAAAACTAAAATTACGCCGCTGTCGCACTTGGATCGCACCATAAACTCTTAAAGGTGAATTTGGATTGTTGGAGTCTAAAACGGAGAATCGGAAAAAATTAAAACCTTTTAATTGAAAGGTTAGAAAACTGGCCTGGGCTTCTGTTGGAATTTTCCATTTTCTGTGTAATACCCAAATTAAGTTCATTGAAATTCCTCCCAGTACCCCGGCCGGACCCACGATGATCCTCAAACTGCCAGACCACCATTTCCCATGCCATTGTACCAAATCTCCACTGTCCTGGCCAGCAAATCGAACAAGAATAGGGATCTAAAACCAATTTCCTTATCACGTAAGGGGCATTTACGTGACCAATACAAGCCCAAAATTTGCATAACTATCAACCCTTCTATACGAGCCAATGGGTTACGTAGTCTCTATCCCCCAACCCAGGAGCTAACCCCTTTACTGGGAAATTTCTGTCAAAAGTTCTGCAACAATGTCGGCGGAGAAGGAGAGAGAGACTCAGGTTTACTTAGCCAAGCTCGCCGAACAAGCTGAACGTTATGAAGGCAATCAATCTCATTTTTTTTAAATATTGTTTTTGTTCRTTTTTTAATTTCGTTTTTGAATTCGAATTGTGTTTCGATCTGTTATTTTTCAGATCTCCGATGATTCATCTTTGTTCCTGTTTGAAATGTGTGTTATCTGTTATGTTTTAGCGTGTTATCACCAAATTTAAATCGATGACATTGTTGACAATTTCTGATATGATGTTAATTTCCGATCTGTTTTTGTTGTTGYAATCTTATGATAAAAATTGGTTCTTGCTTTTGKTAATCTCATATTTTGTTTATTAWTCAATTGAATTGACATTTTCTTCTTCTTAATTGCATGTTAAATGGATTGCTATGTTTAATTGTTTATGTACGTGATTCTATAATTAATGTAATCGGAGTCAAATTAGGTTCCTTTGGTGATTCTAGGCCGTACTTGTGTTATATAAAATGATTGTTGAATCCACTGTTTTGTACACCCTAATTTGATGGGTGCATGTTGAATGAGTGCACCCTACTTGTGTTATATAGGATTCGTCATTTGTTTTTTATAATTGTGTTCGACACTCTGTCATTATCACCCTTGGTTCGTGTTAGCCGACCCCACTTATATTGGAATAAAGCTTTTATTGATTGATTGTGTTTGACACTCTGTCCTCTGATGAGGGGATGATTCAGATGGAATCTTCACTGTTATCGTGATACTTTCGTTGTTTTGATTACATGTTGACATGATTTTGTTTGGAAAGAAACGGAAAGAGGAGAATATTGTGTGATGTGGTGAAATGAGCTTGGATCATACATTCATATAGTTTTATGATAAGAATCATTCATATGTGATGTGTGATGTGGTGAAATGAGCATGGATCATACATTCATATAGTTTCATGATAGAATAATCAAGACTGCATAGTTTAACTTATATGAAATGCTTCATTATGTGAAAAGGGATAACACATATTTCCATTAATTGCAAAAAGTGTATTGATAAAGTGTAGTATCCTGTAGCTTCACAACCAAGACAGGGTCCTCAAGTTGTGGTAGGTTTGACACTTGGGAAATGTACTAATATAGCCATAACTAAGGATTGTACAATGTAACATACAATATATAATGTGGTATGCTGTTTGTGTGAGTGTATGGACTGTGGAAGTGAGGGGAGGAAAGGAAAGGAAGATAATCCATTTCCCTCTTGAAAATTCATTTTAAGTTAGAATGAAAAGAATGAAGCTCACTTTTCTAATTCATTGTCTCTTCCTTCCCTCATCATGTTGCTCACGCTTCCTTCCTTCTTTGTCATCCAAATAAAGCGCAAGTGTAATACTTCATTTGGTGGAGCAATTAAATTACTACTGATCCATTAGATTCTACAGGTGTAACTGTGTAATACCTTCTTTGCTTTTATATGCATCACTCGCTTATACGAAGTCAGAATAGAAGTCTCAGATTAATGCAACACTAATTTGGGCAGTAGATTCACTCACCTACTTCACCTATCAACAGTGCCTTTTTCTCTCTGTTGTGTGCATCTTCTCCCTCATGTTTAATCCCTACAATATTATGCCACTCTCCAACTGTCTTTTGAAGTCCGGCAAGGTATCGGAGAAGCCTAATATAAGTTATAACATAAACTGTGCAGCTGCACTTTGGATTTTTTTCCCGCTTTAATGCACCATTTGTTTTCTTGAGAAACAACGATACAATCCATGTCAGGTGTAACCTGTGGATGACCATGGGTGTACCATGTTGGCTCAATTGACACATGACCAACACAAGCATTTGCGGCCCTTACTCCAACTTATTTCTGGTTTCTACACCTTGTTTGAGTACACACCCGAACCCCTAGATTGCGAGAGTGTAAATTGGGAAATTTAAGAAGTAAGGGTGCTACCATTATATCAATACTATGGACTTTCATTTCGCATTGCTAATGCCATAGAGGCATACCCTGTGGTTACTATCTTTTTACTGAGTATCTAATTCATATATCGCTTTGTTTTGAAATTCAGTGTTTGGTCAACCAATATATAGAGAAAGCCTTGTCGTGGTATATTAGTGTGATGAGGTTCTGTGTTCTTTATGAACTAATGTATGAAGTCTAGAATTGCTATGATTTAGTAGTCTAGATAATTCTCTTTGAATGTTGTTCTGAAAAATCAATCCGAATCATTTACTAACAATTGATATTAGTTAGTTGTTTGTATGGTATACCTGTTTGGACTATTGCAGAAAATTGAGTGCAGTTGAGATGACATCAGACATAGCGGAAACTAATGTCGAATGCTACTGTGGAGCGAGAGGGAATCTTCCTTTTTAGACAGGAAGTGCTCGGAAGTAGTATAATTGGTGTAGCTAACGACATGACGACAACTTTTGGCAAGTACTTATAGTTGGCGTTTATGTTTCAATTGAGCGAAGGAAGAGTCAAAAGAAATGATAAACAATGTCTAGCCTCATCAAGTACACTACCGTCAGATAGGTGGAAGATGGAGCTCACCCAAAATATGCCAGGGTACTCTTGCTATTCATAGATGCACATCTAGTTCCCCCTTCTGTAGTGGAGAAGCCACTGTCTTCTACTACAAGATGTCAGTCATACTGCCTTGTCAGAATATTATCTCCGGTTTTGTGTTTGTTGTTGATTTGCTTGGGCTCAATTGCTTTCAAGCTGCTTATTTGTTTAGATATTCTGCAGGAAAGGTGATTACTTCCGTTACCTTGCTGAGTTTAAGTCAGATCARGAGCGTAAGGATGCTGCTGAACAGTCTCTGAAGGGCTATGAGGCATGTCAACTATTCTCCATCTGCTGCTGACTTTAAGTGTTTTCTATCTGTGGACTCGGCCAACAAAAAGCCAGTTTTTTTAATCTTATATAGCAYTGTGTCTTACTCTTTACTATTGCAATGCTTTTTTAAGGCGGCTTCTACCACAGCAAATGCAGATCTCCCTTCTACCCACCCTATCCGTCTTGGTCTTGCTCTGAACTTCTCTGTCTTCTACTATGAGATTATGAACTCTCCAGAAAGGTATTATAGCATATTGCAGACTTRCCTGTTGAATACCTTTGAAATTGCTCGAATTCTTGTTTTCTCATTGACAATGCATTGCAGAGCGTGCCATTTGGCCAAGCAAGCATTTGATGAAGCCATTGCAGAATTGGACACATTGAGTGAGGAGTCGTACAAGGATAGTACTCTAATTATGCAGCTATTGAGAGACAATCTCACTTTATGGACCTCTGATCTGCCTGAAGACGGAGGTATTTATCCTAACCCAATAATAATTTTGGCCAGATGCATTAGGAGTTACTCAATGCAAAATTGTCTATCAGTTTGCTGCTCATATTACTTCATAGCCTTTCAAAAATAAATAAGATACTTTGATGATATGTAATGTGGTATAACAAGAGTGATTTTGGTAATACAATACTCTATGCTAAATGATACCATAATGATGCATAAATGCTATCTTGCAGGTGAGGAGAATCCCAAATCTGCAGATGCGAAATCTTCTGAGTTAGAAGTAAGTTGTTGAACTTTGGCACTACCAATTACTTAATAAGTAATTTGTTTTGTATCATTAATTGTACTTTTGTGATTATCTTCATTCAGGGGCAGCAATGATACAGTAAGCCATCCGCCTTTTTCAACCAGAGTTACCATTAAAGGGTGGCTTGGATCCCCTAATACTATCTCAAAAGGCAGTTGTTGTATCGATGATGGTTAAGATTTTCGTTAAGAAATTTGTGCAATGGAAGATAGGAGAGAGTCAAATTAAATGCTCTCTCAATCTCATGCTTTTTTTTTAATTATTATTTTAGATTGTCCTTTGTTTTCTGTTGATTTTTGATGTAGAATCCAAACAGCATATTCATATTTGTTTCACATTTGCAATTGTAAGCTCTTTTATATTGCAGTTGCAGTATTCATTTTTATCGATGTTGTTTTGGTAATGGGCATGGATAGTGCTTCTTTGCTCTCATAGGCAATATATGTACTGTTGTGTTTCTGTTGTTAATTAAAAATTAAAACCTGAAGTAGTCTCCCAATATTTTGTTGGGATAAATTTGTTTTCCACTTTTTTAATGGAAAGCTAGTCTAACAATATTTTATACGCATATACGGTGTTATTACTTCTCACGTGACAAAATACTACTTCTCCTATTTTGATTTTCTCGCTGCACTTGAAGTTTCAAATCACTTGTTACACTTTTCTTTTGAACAAAAAACTCTATATATCTTTCTCCTCTAACGTCGGGGTTGGAATCGAGCCTAAATTTRTTGCCCAAAGCTCGAAAGATTGAAGCGRGTTTGACAGGCTTTTTCGAACCGGGAAAAATCTTTCCCTCGCGAAAAATCTCGAAAAAAATCAGACCGACTCGATTTCGGGCCGAAAATTCATGCCCAAAGCCCCGTTAATCTTTGGGTCGGGTTGGGCCTAGCCCGTGGGCCGATTAGGTTTGATCACCTCTACCCACAATACCCTCATAAATCTTTCCTCCAAAAATAAAGGCCACAAACAATCCCTCCAAAATCCCCCTTTCCATATTTCTCCCATTTCCCAAAAAAAAAACCCTTAATGAACCATCTTGTAAAACAGCCAAAAATATATCAACGTAAATAAAGAGAGGTGGTAAAAAAGTGACACGACCCGTAATACGACACGAAATAAGACCTATTACTAACCGGTTGGGTTGAGAATCTGGCCATTTAAGTAAACGGGTTGACGCGACTCGTTTTATTAAACGGGTAGGGTTAGGGTTGAAAAGCTCAACCCGTTAAGTAACAGGTTGACACGCACGACACGATTGCACCTAATTATATACATAGGATTGTTAACAGGGCCGATCTTTGGGTATTTTGAGTTAGGCTTGTTGGAATACCCTCGAGCTCGGCCGAGCCTCAAGCTTTTATCGAGCCTTAAAGTCAAGAAGTGCTTCGATCATTGCTATTGACTCAGACCTGTTCTAGAGAAGTCGAGTCGAATTGTTTGTTGACACGAACAAGTAGTCAGGAAAAACCTCTGAATTATTTCAATATTGGACCTTGACATATATGTCTGAATCGATTCTTAGAAAGAAGATCTTAAATACAACTAGTCTACCATATTTTTTTGATAGAAAGAAATGGTTTCGTGTGCTCCGATTCATTATTTATGTGTACTTTGATTCAAAAGCACTTCCAAAGTGTTTCAACTTTAAATGGAATGGTTGAACATACTACGTACGAGTAGTTGCTATTATATTAATAAAAGTGGTTAAAAAATTTCACCACTAATAATACAGGTTCAAAAAAGTTATTCCTTCAATTATAAATTGTTTATATTTTTACATACATTTTCTAAATATTTGTTTAAAAAATGCTCTAAAATATTATTTCAATTTCATAACCATTGCATTTTTTGTCCAATTTCTTTATTTTATTTGATGTTTTGTACGATAAATTCTATGAGAAAAAACTAAGGAAACTTGATAATAGATTTTTACCAATACAAATGTTATAACTCGATTTTTGCACACTAAATTTCATAAATTTTGTTCCTTTTTATTCGTGACATGTTAAAAATATTACAAAAATCTCCGTGCAATATAAAAGTCAAAGTTTTTTATAAAGTGAAGTATATTTAATGTAAAAAATGAAGCACACCAAATTCATTCTTGGCTAAAAGAATTGAAGAAAAATATTAAACATTCATAAAATCATAACGACTCATATTATATTATTATTGTAAAAATATCATGTTTCAATCATATGTTTTCTCATTTTATTATTTTATGTATATCTTGCAATTGCGAGACAGGTACAATCTAGTGGCAAATAAATATGCCTCTATAGGCTGCATTCCCATAATTTTATTTCGTTTGCAAAAAATAATCTAATAATATTTGGACAATTGCAATAATTTGTCTTTAGAAATCTCAAATGAAAAAAAAAAACTTAAACAAATATTGTGGGACGTGAGGTGGGGGAGATATAGTCATTGATATCAGTTACAGGTGGCATGGTGAAGACGTTGAGCATTCATGACAAGGAAAGAAAGCATTTAGCCATGTTCCATGTTAACTGAAATCATAGAACAAAAGGTTTCTATGTATCAGATGTACAATAAATTTTGTGCATAGTAATATTACCCCTTTATATATATATATAATCATATTATCTTATATCACATAGTATCTCCATTTATTTTCATTTCATATATAGTAATAGTAATGGAATTACTAGATTGATAAAAAGGTAATTAACATAAATAAGAGTCAATATAATCTGATGCACAATAAATTTATTGTGCATCTGATGTACATATAATACTTTCAATCACAAATGGATGAAATGAGAGTAAGGTTATGCATGTTCCCTCCGACCCCCTGTCCTTGTTGTTGGTAGTTTTTTTAATACTTAAAAAGTTGCAGTTTATGGTTTCTTTTCTATCATTAACTGCATCTTGGTGTTGTTGTATGATTATATTACTACTGATTTAAAGCGAAGGTTTATTATTAAAATCGGCAACTTAACCTACTTTAAAACTACCGGTTTTTAAACATTGAACTTTTAAATTGAAGCATCTAGACCTTTTTCTGCTATACCAAAACAGTTCGGTTTTATTATTTCGTTTAGTTCCGATGAGTTTTGGGAAGTATCCAATTTAGTTCAGTTCGGACCTATTTCGGTGACAAGACAAGCACAAAACATGTTGTTTCTTTTTCGGGAACAGTTTAGTTGCCGAGTTGGGATGACGGATGTTTAGTTCGGTCTCACGACATTAGCGGGCGATCCGAAATCAGTTCGATCCCAAAACAGTTCGAATTAATTGGTTTGATACAAACGAATTGAACAGTTTGTAATTGGGTTATCCCCAGACTTGGTTATATTATTGGGTTTTCCTATGTTTATAATGTTTTCTGATGATTTCAATTGTAATCTAATTAATTATATTCTTAATCGGTTTGTGTTTTTATGTTAGGCCTTTTCAAGTTTGTCAATTTACATGCGTTGTTGGTTGTTTAAAAGYACTTAAGATCGATAGCAGATGTCAAGAAGGGTATCACGGAAAACATCGTGACGGTGATTAATACCCACCAACCCCGAGCAAGATACATCATGATCCCCRAATATAACTCCRTGAATTAAAAACYCGCGGGCAAGCCCGCAAGAGTAGGGAGCCAAAATGGAGAATAGAGGAACACCCAACCAATAACAAAGAACTAAACGATAAGTCTTACCGTTCATAGTCTGACCCAAACCCGAGATCAGAACCACTCAAAGCCAAGCAGGCGTGATTCTCCTGTTGGAATCTCCATAGGGCAGTCTGACGGGTAGACAAGGAGAATGTGGATTCCGCAAATGAAGCAACCTTCGTGAAATACAAATCTGTCAATTTCTTCATGAGCTTGGGGCAACGATCTCACTAGGGTTACTTGTAAGGTCAGTCGCCTCGGTCCTATTAAAAAGATCCAATGCATTGTCAAAGGCCGAAACCAAGACCATCAATGCCAGAATGCTGAAGAGGTCTAACCTATAAACTGGAAGACTACACTCGCGATGCTAGAAAAGCATAGTATCGAACATCACGCGCAGAATAAGCACTCAAACCTCTGTTARCAAAAGGTAAGGTGAGTTGAAGTACGCATAGCAAAAYAGAGATTATAGGGCCACATTAAAAGAGTGGCAAGGTGGCAGAGGTTAGCAAAAGGTAAGGTAAGCTCGAAGGGCCACATTAAAAGAGATCGAGTTGAGCCGCCTCGAAAATTAAAGATGAGCGGGACAAGTACGCATAGCAAAATAGAGTTTTGAAACTCCAGTACAYGCACGAAGAAGTAACAATTCATATTGTGGATCATCAAGCTTAGCAACAACATCCATGAGATGAATGGTSTTCGACACTCTCTGCGAAACAAGCTCGCCACAAAAGGAAGAATCCGCACTATTATATTAGCAATATCATTATTATATATCATTATCATTAACGAATTAATTAGCAAAATATGTAAATTAAACTAAAATAATTAAGTTGAATTGATTGGAACTTAACTTAACTGAATGAACCTGACCTGAACTGAATTGAACTGAAGTCAACTGATGTACCATAGAAAGAAGTCTAAAGAAACATGGGTTACATGGTCTAACTCACTAAGCAAGGTCATTATTGGTGGGCAAGGTGAAGTGCCTATGAGGCAATGTGTGGGCAAGGCATAATGCCCATGGGGTCTTTTGTGGGCAAAGCTTGGTGCCCATAGGGTACTAAAAGATACGTATCTTAACATATAATTAATATTTGTGGTCGAAAATTGGCTGAATGTTGTCGTATGTCAGCATGTATGTGTGAGAGAAAAGTTAAGACAAAATGAGACATACTCAAAATTGACATCTAAGGGCATTATATGGGTGAACGAGTGAGTGAGTATGTGTCCAAAGCTACGTTTGTAAATATGGAGAGATTTGTATTTATGGTGATTTTACATAAATATTGACRCCAAGCTAAATTATATGGTGAAACGAGGTGGTATAAGTTGCTTTGTAAAGCTAAAACACAAAAGGACTCCGATCTTTRATCGTCATTAAAACTTGTGTTTGTGGACCCTTAAAATGGTATTTGATACTAAAATTAAATATGATGTCATCATATGTTTTTTTTAAACATGTAGTAAAATTTTCAAAGGAAAATAAATGAGGCAGAGCCCTATTCGAGATGACGTTGCTTTGGGTTGAAAAAACAAAGATTATTATAGTCCACGAAAATTAGGCTCGCGGACAAAATTTTGAAAATCATAAGAAAACTTTATGTAGAGACGTAGAGTTCTAATGGTCATATGATGAAACCACGCGAAATTTGTGACACAAATTCGCTTCCAACATGCTAGTTGACTTTCGAAGCTTTTTTACCCTTACCTCGCTGGTTGTTGAACAAAAACACGTTAGTGATACTTGCGGAGTTAAAGTTTTTTTGGGGAGCTGAATTTTTTTGACAGTTATTCATATGCGACCCTTGACCGTTGGGAATAATTTTGGGAAAAAACTTCGTGCTCCGTTAGAATGACGTTCGCAATGGCGTTCAGTTTCGAAAGATATAACACTCAAAGAATAAGGTTTTTCGGACAAAATTTTGTGAAATTGTTCAAAAGTTTGTTGTCTGATTCCCACAATCGAAAATGAAGCCACACAAAATATGGGGCAAAATTAGGACATATGACGGAACTTTTAGGCCGTAAACGCTCAAATTGTGTCAACGTTCGAAACGTTTGTAGGAGCACACATTTACACTAAGCATCTGGACTGAAATAAACTTGGCGAGAGTTCATGCCTCATAACCTTAAGGTGTAGGTGAATTCTAAGCAAAAGTGAGACGATCGTCGAAACGACACAAAATAGATTAAGTGTATAATCCACATTTTTGGACCTCCCGGCTCTATCAGCAATGATCTCAAACTTTTGTCGGAGGTCCATTATGGTCACGTGGGAGATTCATGCAATATATATTTCGTGCTTAAACAAGTTGCGAAGGCTTAATCAAACTACTATCATCCATCTGTCAACGAAACAAATAAAATAACGATACCCATGTCATTACATTTGTGTAATATCTATAGTCATGGATCATATTTTGATACATTTTAATTTATAGTTTATTACTATTTTGTCGTTATAATTTATACAAGTATGAGAATAAATATAAAAACTGAAATAGTCATGAAAACATATAAATATGGAACTAGTGTTAGAAAATGTAGCAAAAACAGTATTGGAAGAGGAGAATACGGAATTCGTGAATGAACTTTCAATTCAATATACTAAAAATGTTTTCAATGTTAAAGGAGAAAGTTAGCCGTACCCACATATTTATTCTTAAATTTAACTATCAATCTATCAGTATACTTAAAAGGTTTTCCCAATAGTACGTCTGAGTTTTAGCGAATTTTTATGTTATGCGTGCCTGAATTTTTTTTTTTTATTTTCATTGGTATGTTGAATTTTTTTATTCCCATTAGGATGCAAATATTTTGTGGATGTGTTTTACTATGACTAAATATACTTTGAGCATGAAACTTGATATTTTCTTTTTCTAGAAGTCATCATTTCTCTCATTTGCTCTTGAAAAATAATTAGTAGGAGTAGTTGTAAAGGGATCTTTCTTTCTATTTTTTAATTTATATTATAAAAAAGGCTAAGCCTACAAACGCAATCAGGCAAGGCAATATACATACAACAAGCTATAGTGATATAACGAGTACTGAAAAAAAAAACAAGCTACAGTGATTATAGACTCATATAAGCACGTTGAACACAACCGCTAGAAAAGTGATCCAGATGTGGTGATAGGAGTGAAAAAAACACATGATGTAAAAACAAACATTTGACCAATCCTAAGTCCTAACAACTGTTGGACAATGTTAGAAAATGTCCCAATAATACTGCGATTTAATTAATCGTACTAATACCCGTAGCCATGACTTTCTCAATCAACACATGCAATAACTCGTAATTAATCTTTATCACTTTCATCTTTAATCTATCAATAAAACACTTTCTATATAAAATGTATATTTGTTTAAATATTGTAAAAATAAGTATTCATTAAGCTAAAACAATGACACTGGATCCCATTTTCTGGTTTTATGAACAAGCTTAAAAAATAATTTATTTTTTTGAAATTCTCAAAACTTGGTAATAGTATGATTTTCGTTTATTAATTGCATGAAACAGCTGTAATAAGTTGATAGGGATTAAGTTGTCAGCTGTAATGCTGCATTATACTTGGAAGTAATATTAATGGAAATATATGATCACGACATGAATCAAACATCTAATGGGGGCATGCAATAGAATTGAAAATGGAGCGAAAATGTACGTACAAAATTAAATGAATTTGGTAACAAACTAACTCGACTCATTTGTATACCTGTAGTTGTACTTTGTACAACTTCGTAATTTCGAAAGTTCGTGTATATGTGAGGGGTGCCTAACTCATATCCCACAAAAAAGATTGAAAATAATTGGTGGTGATTAAACTGCATCAGCCACAAACTTTTTTCGATAATTAAAGACTATTATACTTTTCACTTAACGAAATCCTATACAAAAAAAATAATAAATATATTGAATTTCAAATCCAGTGCATGATTAAGAATTTAGCTATAATAGGTCGTCCAAGGGAAAAATAATAGTTAGCTACCTTCTCCGTTGTTTTTAGTTTCGCATTGTTCATATTAGAAGAATTTCCCAAAGATGACACCACTCTTCTTTTTTCCTGTCTTTGGGATTGGGACGCACACTTGAAATATTCATTAATCTCTCTTCAATCACTCTTTTTTGTAGGGCCACATAACTTTTCCCACTTATTTCCAGTTAAAATATTATCAATACATCTACTTTAACCTATTTTCTCTCTTTTTGACCCACTTACATTATTCTAACCCTCAAATACACCTCATAATCACCAATTTGCTCGATTCCAAATTTTTCACAATGGGCATCAAAAAAAAACGGAGAAGTATAAATGTGTTTCCCTTGGAAAAAATCTTTGTGATGTTTTAATGTGGTAATTATATTTGGTTGGAATTTATGGTGTGAGTGTAACAAGTGAGCCATGTTTCATGTGCGTGTTTAATTTGCTATTTTGCCAGTCCATTATTGCAAGTTGCAACTCTAGTCTTTATGCAGCATGTTGGGATCGGAAAATTCCTAGTCAATCCAATGGATTGACAATCCAATGGCATTTTGGTAAATAAATGGAAAAAAAGAAAAAGATAAATGGCAATGTTGTAAATAAAATATTCCATTTATTTACTAAAATGCCATTGGATTGACAATTTTTGTCAATCCATTGGATGGACTAGGCATCCCTCGTTGGGATCGGATATACATTCGAAGATGCTTATATGTTATGCGTCCCACACTGATGCACATTCAATTTTACTGATGTTTGACACTCCTACATATATTTTGGATATACTAATTGTTTTTAAAATATAATATTATTTTATTTATAATGACACACTCAAATGTGGCAATGAAACTCGTACATATTGTGTTATATACGAAGTATATCGGATTGACATCCCCTAATATAAGTTGAGTATCTCTAAATATATTATTTAATGCAATAAGATATTATCATCTATGGTTGATATAAATTAACATTCCATTAGATTCTAATCCTATGGTGCTCATTCCAATTTTGTCTAACTTTGCTAACTTCATATGCATAGAATTTTCGTGCATTCAATACCAAGAACGTCGTCGTTTTGATCCATGGTGAAATAAAGGACTTCAATTGGATAATCAAAACGTGGAGTTCTGATCAYGCAGATTTGAATTATGGGTTGAAGAAATTCGGAAATTAAATAATACTCCGTATTCAAAATGAAAGTTATAATAGAGAATTAGAGACTAGTAGAAATTAAGTTGACTSAACTTCAAGAAGTTCAATTCACAGACTAGGGTTAAAACCTTGCTTTTACCTTTACAATCCGTTTTATTGTTGATATTAAATAGTTGTAATGAGAATGAATATGTAWGTAAATTTGTGAAAAATTATCATGTTTATTCCATGATAATGCATGCAATTTCATCCTAAAAACACCTATTTTCTTCTAAAATTTTCAATCTCACCCAATATCACTTTCCTAAGAAATCGTGTCTTTATGGAGAGAAAAATATAAGTTTGAGCTAAGGTTGTTTCCTATGAGCTCGTCAAAAAAAAAAGTTGCTTGTTTCCTATGAGGATAAAGTTGTGAATAACTTCTTCAGAAAGTATTGTATGCTTCAGATGCACAATAAATTTATTGTGCATCAAGCATATAGTTACCCTTTATATCAATATAGTGACTCTTTATATCAATTTAGTGACCCATTTTCACTTTACATCAATATAGTGATAAATAATAAAGGTTACTATATTGACAAAAAAAATTAAAGGTTACTGTATTAACCAAAAAGTTACTACTTCGTATAATATGATGCACAGTAAATTTATTGTGCATCCGATGTACCTAATACTTTATCTAACTTCTTTTCCCAAATTAATTTTAAGAGTTTTTTTCCATATTTAAATTACACTAAAAATCCATTCACATTCCAACATGGTTATGGTGATGAAATTTGTGAAAAGATGGAGTTCATACTTTTGTTTTATTTGTTGTATTTTCATTATACCGAGTATCTTTCTTGTTGCCAAGAAACAAAAAGAWAAAAACAATATAAAAAAGGCAACAAACRCTAGTCTTTATAAATAAGATATACTTTAAATGATTCTTATACAAGTAGCGAATTTCCAACGTTTTTACAACGTCAACATTACCTTGAAAAATAATTTGGAATGATACACTCGTATCTGTTATATACTTAAGGACAAATAATTCTTTTTAAGCAAAAGCTAACGAGCATTCCCGGTGCGTTAGATAAGAGAACTAAAAGTGAAAATATTAAATGAT
>SNQN01001241.1:54234-72908 GCA_008642245.1 Bassia scoparia | reverse complement strand
AATTATATATTATTATATATTATTATATTTATTATTATTTATTAATTTATTATTATTTTATTATTATTATTTTATTGATTAATTATTATTATATTATTATATTTATTAATTATTTATTTATTATTATTATTATTATTATTTATTATTATTTATTATTATTATTTTATATTATTATTATATTATTATTATTTTATTGATTATTATTGTTATTATTATTTCTTTGTGATAGGTTGACCAAGTGAGATGTATTATACAACTAGATGACATGAACGTAATTTTATTTATTTTTCTCATCTAATTATTTTACCTTTTTGACCTAGCTTCTCATATTTTATTAATTTTCGAATTTCAGTTGCATGCAAATAGTAATTGTCACTTTTTCATGGTATGTAAGGAGTCTTAGGTATGAATATTTCTTTTTGAAATTCTCATTACGGAGTAATTAGTATAAATTTTATGATTTTTATTTTTTACCTGTTTCATTGGTAAGCAATATTTATTTTAATTCCCATTGATAAGCACCACTTTAATATTTATTATCTCCAGTATAGTACTCCGTATGTCCGTAGATTAATATATAAAAGGTAATTTGTTGTTACTAATTATTACTCCTTCCGTTCCAGTTTGTTTTTTACGTTTTTTTAGTGTCCCCTTTTATTTTTTACATTTCTTTTTTCATATTTTACTTTTTTATCCATTAATGTTACTTTTACCACTAAAATAATTAATATTAGCCCTTACTTGTTTACTCATCATTCTTGATTTTTCACCCAAACTTATCTCATCCCCTCATTTTTAAATATTTCATCTGTTCCAAATTAATGGCAACAAATGAGGTAGCACAGACTCCTAGGCATTTTTTTCTTAAAAGTTAATTGGATGAATTAATAGTATGTAATTAAAGGTAATGAAGAAAGAGGAAGCTAAGGTACCTCATATGCCAAAAACAACAATCGGCCAACCACCTCCCACCACCGCTAACAATGTGGCTACCACATTTAATTTTCAAAATCAGTTCAACCACCACCACCCTTTTCCGAAATTAATTCACCACCACAAATTTGAAATGAATCAACAATTTCAAAACCACCAAAGAATTCAAAACCAAAAACAAATTTGAAATGAAGATTCAAAACAAAAAATAAATTTGAAATCACAAGCACTAGTTTAATTTGTGGGCGTGGTCTAGATCGTGAATTTTGTGTGGTTTGTGTCCAAACCATAGGAGACGATGGAGTTTGTGGGTGGCTGAGGGTTGTGGCGAGGGAGTTTGAGGGGTGGTGAGGAGTTTGTGGCAATGGTGTGGAGGAGCTCGTGGTGGCTGCTGGTGGTGTGAAAGTTGAGTGGTGGTGAGAGGGTTAAGTAGTGGTCAACTTTTTAATTAAGTTATATTAGGGATTAATCTATTTTAGGTATTATATGATTATGTTTTATATTTTGTTAGTAAGGATATAATATTAATTTCATAAGGCAAAAGTTACCCAAAAAGGAAAAAAAACTTTGTTGCCACTAAATTGAAATTTTCAAAATTAGCAAATGTTGCCACTAAAAAGAAATAGAGGAAGTATAAAAAGATATACTTTGATTTTATTGCACACATCTCAAACAAATTAAAAGAATAATACAACTTCCAAGTAATACTAACATAATTTATCCAAATATTAATTTCCTTAATTGACGTGCAATTCTACAAATGTAAAAAATAATTCGGAACGAAGGGAGTAGTATTTAAGCCCTTAAGTGAGGTTTTTGGTTGATTTTAACCACATTTGACATATTATTCAAAGAATACTTAAGGCTGTGGAGTATGGAGAAATGATTAATGCAATAGTGGGTTGCATTAATCCATGCAGCACACATAAGATTGGTAAAATTCTTCGAGAATATGATAAAATCACACTAAGATTGGTAAAAATGAACCAAGGATATAATAAAATGAATCAATGATATATATGACAAAAGTACACTATGATTTATAAAAAAAAAAGACACCGTGAGCCCAATTTTTTTGTCTTCACTTGAGATGTGGCCCATTTATTGTCGATTTTGTCCCCGTGCTGCATGGATTCATGCAGCACATTGCTGCATGTATCACGACTCATGGAGTATGAATAACTTAACAATATTTATTTGCTCTAAATTGTGATGATCGAGAACATAGACTAAAGTATTACATAAATAATTTGTCGATTATGGTTAGTCAAATTAACCAACGCAAACCCTCATTTAAATGCTTACTAAGGGCATTAGTAATAGGAGGTTTGTGGAGAGGTTGATCTTTTAGGTTAATAAACAAACCTCCTATTACTACTCATCAAATTAGTTGGGGTTCATATGTGACAAGGGTTTGAAAATAGTGAGTAGTTTGTAAATGGAGATGTGGTATTTTGATAAGTTCATTGAATTTAAAGAAAAACAAAAACAAATTAAAGTATATTGTGGGTTCCAATATAAACCTTTAGAAAGGTTTGTGTTATTGTTAGGGCATGTTTATCTATCAGACTGATTCCCATAATTCAGACTATGTTACATCAGCTTTTACCTACTTTTTAATTATTCATACTAATACAAATTTTTACACTTTATCCCTGGACTCCATTTCAGACTCACCTTTAAAATATCTCCAAACATTTTTTAATTGCCTAAGTAATTTGTACTATTGCTAGCTATTGCCCTAACATCAAATTATCCTAGCCCACTAATCTATGGTTGATATAATAATTTAAATCGGTGTTTACTAGTGATGAGAATACAAATAACTAGTGTTTATCAACGAGAAAAGTAAAAAATACGAAGTATGTTCTCCCTTCAATTTTTTTATATTATGGGCATTTACTGTTTGGAAAAATCCGGAATAATGTATTATATACTCCCTCCGTTATTTTTAGATGTTTTAAATCATTTTGGAACGGTTTTTAAGAGTTGATTGAGTTGAATAAAATAATTGAGTAAGTTGGGTAAAAGTTGAATAAGTTAGGTAAAAGAGTAAATGTGTGAATGAAATTTTAGGGAAATAGTAATTTTAGGTGAATAGATTTGGTAAAATAATGAAAGTTGACTTTAGAAATGAGTAATTCATTAATGTTAGAGTAAATAAAGTAGGTAAAAGATAAAAAAGTTATTTTTAGATTGGTTTGGAACATCTATTTGAAGACGGCCCAAAAAGGAAACTGAAACATCTAATAAAAAACGGAGGGAATATAATGAATTAAGTAGGTCAGAAAGTAGAAATAAATTGAATTAGTGTTCATTTTGAAAAGGTAAAAAAAATAAGAAAATGGGAAAGTATCGTAACAGAATATGAGGTAAAAAAATAAAATAGAATTGGAAGAGATGAGGTGTATCAAAAATGACATAAAACACAATACGGAAATATTAAAACATTGAAAATCGAGCCTAATGAAAAAATTACACGGGGAACCATTATAAATCGGAAGAATACTTAGAAATTTTCATTATGGGTAAAATAAATGACGCCTAAAGATCTAAATAATATTACTCGTAAATGATTCTCATATATCTTTGGTAGTTGAACATTGAAGTGCCCTAAGCCCAATTCTCCAAACTATTATAAAACCACAACCCGAAGCTTCACCACAAGAGATATCAGATCACCCACAACAACAACATAATACTAAGCATATTTCTTGTTCGTTGCAACTAATTGCAATGGCTAATTCTCTCCTCCCACCATTCACTACCACACAGCATTCCTCCCAATCACCCCAACTTCAGCTCAAGAATAAAACCCATGTTGTCATTCTTCATTGCCTTAAAATCTCAGCAAATCAACCACAACAATGATGATGACAACAAGTCAACTCATCCAAAACCTAAAAAACAACACACCTTCATTCAAACTGTTAGAGAGAGAGACCATTGCTCGTAGGTCTCGGGGCATGTACGAGCAGCATCACCCTGGTGGATGAGCCTGGCAGCGCTCTGGCTGCCCGATTGCCCCGAACTGACGACATGTACTCTCACTGATAACAACTTTGATGGGTCGGTCGGAGACCGCTGTTGTCCGCCCAAGTTTAACCCAGACAAAATCGTTGACTTTGAGTTCAAAAACTATCCAGTCACCGTGATGAAGAATCGTCGTCCGGCCCACTTAGCCATGCAGGACCCCGAATGGCTGGAGGACTACAAGAGGGCTACYGCCCTSATGAAGTCCCTCCCAATGACCGACCCTCGTAGTTTTCTTCAGCAGGCTCGGGTGCACTGTGCTTATTGTGACGGCGCATACCCAGTGGAGGGTCACCCTAATCAAAGGTTGTTAGTCCACGCAAGTTGGCTGTTCGCATCCTTCCACAGGTGGTACCTCTACTTCTTCGAGCGAATCCTGGGCAAGATGATTAACAAGCCCGATTTCGCTTTGCCCTACTGGAACTGGGATCACCCTGATGGCATGAAGATCCCAGGGATGTTCTTAGACATCGATTCTCCTCTATATGATCCCAACCGCAACGTCAACCACTTGGATAAGGTGGTTGACCTGGCCTTCGATTTTAATGGCACTGAGCATGGTTACTCGGACGAGAAGCAAATCCAGGAAAACCTTTTGCTTATGCGTAAGCAAATGTTGTACGTTACCAAGCCCAGCCTCTTTTTCGGGGCCGAGTACCGTGCCGGAGAAAAGGCGGACCCCGAGAGCGGTGCCGGGGCCCTGGAGTCAGCTCCTCACAACAACGTCCACGTATGGGTCGGAAATCCGACGATAGAGGGGAGTCAGGACATGGGTTCCCTATGGTCGGCGGGGCGGGACTCCCTCTTCTATTGTCACCACTCCAATGTCGACCGATTGTGGAGCGTSTGGAGGAATGAGCTTCCTGGTAACTCAAGGAAAGATCTCACTGATCCAGACTACCTCGACGCCAGCTTCGTCTTCTACGACGARAATGCTAAGCCTGTTAGGGTTTACATCAGGGACAGTTTCGACACCGAAAGACTCGGGTACACGTTCGAACCACAAGAGTTGCCTTGGTTGAAGATGAAGAAGACTCCCACTCCGACTCAACAGGGACCGATCACCGACGAAGTGGCGGCGTTCCCTAGGCCGTTGGATTCGGTCATAAAAACGAAGGTGGATAGGCCTAAGAAGTCCAGGACCAAGGACGAGAAGGAGGAACAAGAGGAGATTCTCGTCATCAATTTCACACTAGGAATGTCCCAAAGAAACATCAAATTTGACGTCTTTATAAACGATAATGCCGATCACCAACCCGGCGAAAAGACCGAAGTTAAGCCTCAATTCGCCGGAAGTTTCACCAGCTTGACCCACAGAGGCGGAGGCAAAATCGATCAGGTTGTTGGGGACGAGATGGGCGACATGAAGCCCAAGAAGAGTGGACTGAAGTTGGCTATCAGCAAGCTTCTTGACGACATTGGCGCATCGGACAGTGACGCCATACAGGTGACCATTGTGCCAAAATCAGGAACTGAGAACATTGTTATCAATGGCATCTCAATTAAGTTCCAATCCTAATAAGCTAATGAATTATAATCAGCACTTGATGATCATTGATAATAATTTCCCAGGGAAAATTGATTAATGTATGATTGTCTTAATTAATGTATGTATGTATGTTGTTGTACTGCGTGCGCGCTTGCATGTTGCATGCACAGTTCTACGTAGTACATGTCTTGTTAATGCATGTTTCATGTTTGTATCTTCGAATAAAAGCACTATATATCAGATTAATTGGTGACTTAGTGTGGTGTATTATGTTTGCATTGTCCCAAGCTAAGCTTTAATTAGATGGTCATCACTCGATCATCTATCACATGATCTTGCATTTAAATTCTTTGAGTGGTTGTATATGTTTGTACGTCTTAGGTCATATATACCATTAATGTGATTGAACACATATTGTTTGGTGCGGCTTATTAATATATTGAATTGGCATCTCAATTTCTATAATTTCACAATCACTTCATATCTTGTCCTTTTCCTTTTCTTCCCTTTTTTTTTAAAAAAAAATAATTAGCTGAAATTTTAAATTATAACATATGGGATAACGATAGTTTTGTAATCATTATCATAAAATTATAGCCAATATAATTATGGAAAGAGCAATATACAACTCTTATTAGGGATGCATAATACAAGCTTTAAAAAGATTTTTTTTAAAAAAATTAGACAGTAATTAAACCGATACGTGTGTTTTAATTTGTCATAAATTTTCATACATAAATTTCTAAATTTTTACGAAGTACCATTTAAAAAATATATTTAAAACCTATATGTAACTCTAAGGATTACATGCCTGCATATAACATTACTCTATAATTATCAATAAATATTAAAGTTATTAATTTTTGAAATTTGAGACCAACTACTCCGTACTTGGTTGTTTTAGTGTAAATACAAAAACATCTAGATCTTGAAAATAACCCCTACTCTTTCTTAGCCCTTTGAGTATTATCCCAAGTTTTATTTTTATTTTTACTCTTATAATTATTTGGTTTTATTTGTTTTTTATGTATGTTTTTGTTCATCTTATTTAGACTTATTTTTAGCAAAAATAAGTTTAGATACTCAAAACATAGGTTCTTTTATTCATAAAATTAATTAAACATAATTTCAAATAAATAATAAAAAAACAAATTTAAAGAACAAACTCAATTCGCCGAAAGAGAAAATGTTTCACGGGGAACTTGCATTCACCATTTTTTTCAAATATCGATCTGACCTATATTATCTATTTCTTCTTCATACTTCATTTGTAATGTACGTAACATGCCAGATGTCTTTAAGAAAAAMCGACCTATTTAAGAAAATAAATACAATCAAATTAGGTGGATGAACGAGAAAACCTACCCTATAAAACTCAAAGGAATAACAATAATCATGCCACTCAAGACGTCAAGCTATAAACCTTTCTCATCATATAATATATTATGGTTTAAAATGAAATCCTTCAAATAAATTCAAGTTTCATAAAGGGATTCATAATTTATTGTTTTTGTATGCATCAGATGCATAATAAACACCAAGCATATAGTGATTATTTTAGTTTTTATAGTAATCCATTGTTCACCTTATATTAATATAGTGGTAAATAATAAAAGTCACTATATTAATCAAAAGGAATATTATATTGACCAAAATAGTCATTCTAATCTGGCGCATCCAATGCAACTAATTAGTTGTAGGATAGAAGGATTTATTATTGATTTTTTTTTTAAAAAAAAAGACCAAAACCCTACATCATTACCTTTCGGAAAACCTTTGGCCGGTGTTCTGCTCACCGCAAATTTCAAATGAAATTCTGACTCAATAAAGGACACATATTAACATGTCTAACAAATCGAATAAGCTTTTGCAGTTACCAACATACAAGTAATTTAAAAAAAAAAAAAAACACCCTACTATAACTTAGAGTAGGTTAAATAGTCATAGATATATTCATATATATACCGTACATAATCATAATAATCAAGGCCATGGGAGTGACGGATGACTTTACAACGGTCATTCAAAAAACGTCCACCACTACGGGTGAATATGAACTACTAATTTTATTTTATTATATTTTTTTTTCTAATAAAATATTTATCAAATCTGCTTAAATATATCAATATTTACTTTTGTTTTGATTGCAAATGAATCTTTCCTTATTTGAAAAATAATTATGCAACCATCAACAAGAAAATATTGATAACTATATGGATGATTAATAACATATTTTGTTTGAAAAGTAAATGACTAGTTGACTTACAGTTGTCATCCGAGTAGTGGTGGACATTTTTTTGGACGACAGTGTGTGAAGTTGTTGGGGGAGTGACGCCTTCAAGAGTGCAATGTCTAGGGTAGAATTGGGTAAATAATTTTGGGGCCCTAGACTCACAATATATTAAATAGTCAATTTTTATTTTCATAAACTAACTCATTATATTAATATGGTTTCCGTCAAATAACATTAAACTAACTAAATATTTGGAAAGAGTAGCTCGGTTTTTACCATGTTTTCTAGGCAATCGTCGATAACGGTTTCTCATAATAGATATCGATTTAATGAAAGATCATATTCAAATTGTATCAAAGCGATCATTGTAAATTTCTTGTGAAAAAACAGGAAGAGGAGAAGGTTTTATTTGTGGTTGTGCTTGAATTGATTAGGAGAAATGCAGGGAGTACGGACATTGGCGGAGAAGATAGGGCAAGAGTGAAATGAATGTAATTAATGTATAGACACATTAATTGTTGAGTTTATTTAAAATTTAGAAATTTGTTTATTAAAAGATTGTGAACGGTTTAAATTGAGACTTAAAATCTACTCATCATCCGAACTCTACTCCAACTTTATTTTTTTATCTCACGCTCTTCAGTACATGGAGTACATATATCAAATTTTGGGGACCTTGAGCGGTTGATCACCCTGCACAGCCCCAAAACTCACGCCATGAACGGTTGACTACGCTTTTCTGTTAATTTTCATTGGTCAACAATACTCCTTACATTAAAAATTTATTTATTTAATATAGCTTCAATCGCTCTTTAAATTATTAATTATTGCACATATAAAATATTTTTTATATACTCTATTGTGTGTAACAAGATTGACAATCCACACAGGGGTTTGGTACGTGAGATTATTAAGTATGAGAATTGAGATTATTATAATCCCTGGCTAGTTTTTTAAATTCCGGCCCAATAATAGTTTGGCTTTTGGGAATTGGTGTTATAAGGTGGGAATAGGGCTGGAGATTAAGGAAAAAACTTGATTGACCATCGGGATAGGTCTACACATCTCTAATATATCGTCAACGATTCGTGATATTTATATATGTGGAAATGCCCATCTTGATTTAAAATACTTAAATATTTTTAATAATCTATTAGTAAAGTTAAACTAGCCCGATGGGTTGATTGATAGCAATGCCTTGGGAATTAATATAGCCTTCTATTTCCGAATTTTACTACCTAGTTAATTGGATAGGTAATAATCCGTGGTGAACAAATGGGAGATTATTTTAATGAAAAAAACTAAAATAACCTACCTAATTATTGGATATACACCTTCTCAAATTCACTTCAAAGGGTATTTGGGTAAAATTTTAATTTAACCCCTTATATATTAATTTTACAGATCAAGACGCTAACATTTAAAATTTGTCAATTATATTCCCACAATTTTATTGAATTCTTCTCCTCTGAATCTATTCATTGCTCACATGTCAAACACCGCGTCAGAGTTACTTAATGATTACCTGTCTTGTTTATGGGTAATTCCTAATCTATCTCGCAAATAGGTTTAAGAGGGCTATTCAATGACATTTTTGTAATAATCTCAACAAATCTTAGTTGAGATTATTACAAAAATGCCAATAAATATCCCTCTTAAACCTATTCGCGAGATAGACCTGGCATCTCTCCTTGTTTATTACTACTTCCATTCGTATTATTAATTAAACACGTACACTTGTAGTAGATTATTGTTAGGCATCCTAGTGCAAACCACCACACAAAAGATCAAAGTTTACAATTAAGAACGTGTCACTAATATGAGTTATGGCACGTACGTGTCRCTTTCTTCCGCCATTGATAGCACCAATGTTTACATTTGGCATACCTCTTGGAATGATTTGGTGCTATAAGAGTTAAACTTTTGATACGTATTTCACATCAAAAATYAATACATTCTCATAATCTATTTASCTAAATAAATAATCAATCAAAGCTCTCTTGTTGTGATATTGTTAACTTTGAAAGTTATGAGGTCAATGAAGCCTTATGCAGCATTTTTCCTTATTCTTCTCTTTGCCTTGACCTTAGGTACATTCAATTCGATCTCCATTTCTTGAATACAAGTATATATTTTCATGATTCACGTTGCAAATTTGTTTATAAATCTTAATACCACCTAATATATGATATGATAATGAATTAATGATGCATGTGTATGGGCTTTATTTTTAGTTTTTTTTTTTAGTAAAGTTAAGATGTCGAAATTAAAAGCAGAAAATAAGTTTTTTCTCTC
Source organism: Bassia scoparia (assembly GCA_008642245.1). NCBI lineage: Eukaryota > Viridiplantae > Streptophyta > Magnoliopsida > Caryophyllales > Amaranthaceae > Bassia > Bassia scoparia. The sequence goes on along the minus strand of SNQN01001241.1, from coordinate 62,925 downwards.
ACAAAACAAGTTTAGATCGAAAAAGTTTTAACAAATTCACCGAGTTTAAAAGGTTTAAATGCGTGTATATACCTAAAATAAGGCCAGGGGAAATGAATATACCATAATGCATGCAAGCTAGGGATGATTTAAAGTCAAGCTGAGATCAAATTTCGTCCACACGAATATATAATTAGTCCATTAGTGCRTAACTACGAGTATTTTGTGACATGAATTTTTAATTTATTTTGCCCTAGTTTTAACAAAATCTTTAGTGGTAATTATATTTGTTGACATGAAGAATTAATTTATCTGTGATTATTAAATGTGCATGTGATGTTGTAAAAAAAAGAGATGGGTCCAAGAGTGGCAGAAGGGTTGTTTGGGAAAGGGAGCTGCAATCAGCCTAGCAAAAAGTTCCACGGACCGTGCTCAAGGGACACCAACTGCGACTCCATTTGCAAGTCCGAGGGATTTCCACGTGGAAATTGCCATGGCCTTCGTAGAAGATGTCTTTGCTGTACAAAGTAGCGGCCATGTGTGTCGCATTTGAAACACATACTCCCTCCGTCCCAAATTATTAATCTTCGGACTAATGTAGCCGCTGAAATGCTGCGTTAAAGCAAGCTTGGGAGTATGAATATCTATCTATCTATCGATTCAAGCTGTTGTCTGTTATTTATCTTGTACTAGCTTTAAGGAGTGTATTTTCTGAAATAGTGAAATATCAGCTTGTGTGTTTTTGTGTTAGCAAGATGTGTCCTTCAATTCCTTTATGAAAGGAAAGAGAATATGGTTGTAAAATAAAAAGTATTTGCATGAATGAAGGCCTTGCTTTTGGCTTTCAAATTATTATCCTAATCAATAATGTCTCGAGTATTTTGAATTTATTTATACGACATTATTATGATTGAGAGTTTGTACACTTATGCCTCATTCGCACAACAAATAAAAAATACTATAAGGTTCATGCAGTAGAATAAGGTTATTTGTGAGGTATCAAATATTCTAAAAATGTTTAGATAATATAAATGAATGGAAAGAAACGAAAGGAAGATTTGAAAGAAAAACTCATTGACTCAGCTATTAGCCTATTACCATGGTACGATAAAATGACTACATTACCTCGTTAGTCGTTACCACAATACCACGGTACGTTAAAATAACTGTGTTGTCTTCACGGTACATCAACTACAACTCAACCAAGACCAGTTAGATGATTTTACAGTCCCATTATGCAGCAATGGTTTACCTGCACATTAATTTCCACACGTTGTAGAAAAGAGCGTGAAACACATTTAGCATTGTTTGCTAGCTAGTGAGTAAATGTGCGTGGTTGTTGTATGTGTGGACGGCATCGAATCTGAAAGCCGATTACTCCATGTCGCCATCCAGATGACCAAGACCTGTCTCGAGGAAGATATAATCCACACAAACCCGAGCAACCAGCCGAATCTGACTGCTGTGAGTATTTACTATCTGCCACCTTAAACCACATTGGACCAGCTCGGAGCCGTGGACCAATGGACCACACTCGCCAATCAATCGCAAACGATAAACAATTGATCACCAATTTACGACAAAATACTAGGCTCCGCGTATCTTTATACAAAGTCGACTTCTACCCATATCTGTACGATCTTCTCGGATTAGCGAACCTGCTCCTTAAGAAAGGTTTCCCAAAGTCATTGATCCAACTTTGGATTTCTACGAAGCCAATAATCGGAATGCTTATTAGCTTGAGTTCACAGTTTGTGACAGAAAGAGGTCCACTACACTGTTAATGTGTGACAGAATTCTTTCATTGCCATGCCGCGCTATTAGTCTGTTCTCTGTTCCACATCACATCGGCTGCTGAGCAGGCTAAGAGCCCTCAGAAAGGGTCATCTTGCATTTTGTCATGCATCATTGTTGTTATTTGTTCATTTACTCTGGTCCCTCTCTGCTTAAATGTTCACAMAATCGACTTTGATGACTAATTATATAAATCCAGAAGGAGCTTACATGTGAAACACGAGCTAATGCGCCATCAATAACACGTAAGAGAGGAACAGGGGCAAAAGAACCAACAAGACTACAGCCACCTCTACGCAGAAAGGCCATATACAGGGGGGGCGCTTGTGATATGATTTGATAGATACAAAATTTCGGGACATGAAAATACCTAAATAGCTAAATCCAATGTACATGTTTCACACCTAGTGTYGTCATTCAAGATTCTTCCTTCGCGAAATAACTCTGGGGCAAAGAAAAATCCTCTTCACGGTGTGGGAATTCAGCATCCTCATCATCTCCTCTCTGGAAAACATAACTTCACACTATAAGCATCTATAAGGATCGGGCAGAATCTATTAGACCTCCCCATCAAAGTCAGTGGCTGCAGTTAAATATTTGATTTCTGGAAAGCATAGCTTACCAGCATCTCGTCAAGTTGTAAGAAACGATTCTACAAGCGCATGAACTCCTGCTTTGTCAGGAAGAGAGTGGGCACTCAAACTGCTGTTTGAAAGCATATGAAATTTTAATTAAGGATTACTGTTATACTTGTAGTAGCCTTAGGGCTCATCATATCAGAAATTAAAGTACATTTCTATTTGATTCATGGAAGACAATTTAGGATAACAAGATAAAAATCTCACAATAATCAAAAATATTAAACTGGTGATTTATTGAACTTTTGTTCGTTTCATCTATTTTAACACCCTAATTATACATAGACCCATATAAACAGACATTTCCTTCCTTAATTAATGGTTGAAAAATAATATGTCTCATATTGATATAATTGAAATTTCGGATAGCTAATTGCGGGGAGTGATAGTCGCCCTATATATACAGCAGTTGAAAAAAATCATACCTTCTTTCGGAGAATTCCTTTATAACAGCCTTATATAAGACAAAGTGGTCGATGTATGCCTGAAGCAGAAAATTCCTTTTATAAGTGAATTGAAATGATTAGAATATCAGTGCGTACTAAGAAGTAAGGGTTAGACATTGATTACATTACGTTATATGTCAAATAACAAAGGCAAGAGGTGGCTAAACAAGGATTATCAGGAATCCATTACAACACTCGTGTCATAAAGCAGATATTCTAGGGCCTTTATTATTCTGTTCTTTAACTCTCAGGAGCTACGGCATCTCCACCACAAAAGGGCAACATTACTCCATATTTCCATAACAGTTCTTGTGTCTTGTGAAGTTGCATAGAAACTTAAAAACCATTGACTAAATTCAAGGAAAAGGATAAACTAACATTATAAATTACAATGATCTACTACGAAGAATAAAATAGCACTATTTACACTCTATATCCGAAGTTATTTGGGTTGGCCTCATCTGTTGCGGTGTAAAAAGAATTAATTGCCGCTCTCTTTTCTAAGGATACCTTCGCAGTTGAGGATAATGGGGTCTAACTAAGTCCGAAACAATGAAAACACAAGTCTGTATGTGTCTTAGTTGTTGTCCCATGACATGCAGACTCGAGAGAAGATTAGTGACGTTTTTTCCTTTCTTCTTTTCAATCTCGTTTAACTTTGACAGCAACAGAACAATCGTTGAAGCAAACTACATCCAAGTCTTTAGGAAGTGGCCTTCAAGTATGAATCTAAAGGTCTTATTGATTAATGAGTATTGAGTACAGTGGTGTTTTGAAAAATAATTGATTTTGATTTATTTATTTATTTATTTATTTTTATGTTCTTCACTGATGTATATTTTTTTCATTTAACAAAAAGGAAATACTGAGTACATACTAAGTTCCGAAGTATTTATATAAAGGATAATGTGATACTAGTATTGTTAATCCAAACCGTCTAAAACATAAGCAAACAACAAATATTTGGCCCTCATCTACTGATCTACGACTTCCTCCAAGAAGGAAAAACAATAACAACACATTCAATCAACCAAAGACCTATTTCCAACAGATAGAGTCAGCTGCATAAAAATCCTCTTCCTCTGCTCCCTTCTTTCTAGTGCTAGATGGTCTTCTAAACTTGATTCCTTGTATTTTTATTTTTTTTCAGCTTCTACCCCCAAAAAATAAATGAAGAAAAGAAAATCAGGATCCATTTAATCTAGGCATAATGAATCAAAGGATTTCTCAATCTGACCACATTGAAGTGCATTTTATCAATCAAACAAACAAAGTCATGGTCCCATAAGTGGAGTTGGCTAACATGAACCAAAACTCCAAAAGTGATTATTCAGAGAAGTCATCCACAAAGCTTTTCCTCATCTACTGTGTACGATTGAACCAAAATTGATTAGTCCCATAAGTATTGAAGTGCATTTTAGGTAAATAATTTTTTTTTTCTTTCTTTTGGGAAGGCATTTGTCAGTAAACTTCAATACTCAATTTAGTGCTGAATTATTAAAAAAAGCCCATAGACACTTGATTAAAGGTGCAAGTTCAGATGGCACCTTCTATCAGCAGGCAACATGAATTTTCACAATCTTTTAAATAGTCACTTTTGAAGAGCCATTGGGGATCCTCCTAAAGACTTGTTCTCTGAAAAAACTTTATAGCTGAAACCGAAAGCCAGATTTACAGCATTTACAAAGAGAATAAAACTGTTAGATGTAGCCTGAAACAAAGACGAGGCTATCTGTCTTTAAGTGTTCCAACAACTTTGGCTGGACTCCCGCAACCAAATGCGATTTTCTCAAGAATTTGAACACATCAGCAATTTATAGTAAATTCTATTACATGCTCTATGAGTAATGTGTAGGAAAGAACCAAGGAAGGGAACAAAGATAGACATATCCGTTGTGAGTAAGATGCTAACAATGAAATCTGCCTACAAGAATGTCTAATGTTGTCCGAAATGAGTTTTATATCTACCAGTAACATCTTATCTTGTTTAACTTTAAGAAGAATTCTTCAAATTCCTCAGGTGAGTGATTTCTGTTTTGTTGGCTAGATTTATTAGACACCTAATGTGGGAGCATTAATCCAATATGGGTTTTTTGAAGATTCTTGGATTTCCTACGGGATTTCTGACTAATGGTTAAGTTCATTTCGGAAATGACCTAGTAAGCTTGAATCACTATATATAGATCAATAAAAGTGCACATTGAAGTGCATTTTAGGTCAACTTCAGTACTTAATAAAGTCCTTTTATCAAAAGGGTCCCATGCCACTTGATCAAAGATGCAGTTCAGATAGCACTTGCATTCAGCAGGCTACAGGCTGCAAGCCACATGGATTATCGAGATCTTCTATATAAGAAGCTGCTTTTCAAATAGCCAATTGAGGTTCATCCTAGAGACTTTTTCTTTGAAACACTTTTATAGCTGAAATTGAAAATGTTTTTTAAGTATTTGAAAAGGCAAAGTAAACTGTTAGATGAAGCCTGAAACAAATATGAAATTATTTGAACCCAAAATCGTGTTCTCTGAAAGACTAATGTTGGAATCCTGTGACTAAATGTGATGCTGGATAGAATGTGACTATGTGAGGACRGTAGCAATATCAAGCAAATGTAATCAGATGCTCTATGTGTCCTTGTGAAGTGTTTACAAAGAATGGAGTGGCAACTATGAGTTACTTGTTGAGATCTGCCTACTGATGCGTCTACACTCTGAAATTCTGTGATAAAGTTGAATATCTAGCAGTAGCAATCTACATTGTTTTACTTTTAAATGCAGTCTTCAAATTCCTAGTATGTGATTGCTAGTATTTGATTTGGTTTCATAGCGACCTTCCCTTCAGCCTTACAAAGAAAATACTTGTATAGATCCAAAAAATAACTAAAACATTATCCCACAAGCTCCTCTCTGACAATGATATATGTATTAAACTTGACTCACTAAGTCACTATACATGTATGTATAAGTCCATGGGTTCCCCACCGTCAATGTAGTCCTCGAAATAAATAAAACAATCTCTCTATGTGCATGAGCCTTGAAGCTGATCTTAAACAGGAGAAGATGATGGAATGTACGAAAATGGTCTAAAGACAGGTTTTAATTACTTTTCTTTTCATTCCACCTTATTTGAAACTTTCTTTTGTACTTGTCACATAATGTGATTCTAAGGAGGTACAATATGTCAATACCATCATACTATGGATGGCAAGTAGCTTAGTTGGTTAAAGTCTTGGGGGTGGCACAGTGATACCCAAGAGCCGTGATTAACCGGGATTGAAACTAATCAACAACATTTGCCCTTTGAGGCAATTTCTACACCCAAAAAAAAATATCATCATACTTACGTATTATGAATATTCTTGGTTAAAATGTGATTACGTTTTCAAAATAATAATGCATTATATCTGCATTGAGCAACAAAGGGTTTTTGAGACATGAAAATATACACAAACAAATCGCATTGATCAACTCAAACAACCAATATTACACAAGTATGGCATTATAGATTTAAATAAATAAATAAATAAATAATAATAATCAGCCATTAAAGATAAGCATTTCATACAAGATTGAGAAATTGAGATGAGAAATCAGCAAACATGCCTTTTAATTTGCCAGGAGGGTAAATTTCAAGTGCCTCCAAAAACCTGAGCTCCAATTCAGCTTGCGATTGCTCCTATTTATTCAAATCCCACAAATAAATAAAACCCAAATGAGGAATCACAATTACAAATAAAACCCAGAAATATAATCGTACAAATTGATGAAAAAAGAATGACCTTTGAGAGAGAAGAAGCAGAGGAAGGAGGAGCCTTGCAAGGGGAGTGTACAGACATTCCATCTTGTTCTTCTTCTTTGCCCATTTTCTTTAATTTTCTTCCCACAAATTTCAGAAAATTATAGTAATTTGTTAGAAATTTTGCGTTTCTTTATTATTGAAAGATTATAGGATTAGAACATTTTATAGGGTTTATGATTTTGATCCAAAATCGTTACCTATAAAAGTTGTTTCTGGAGTTGGGTTTTAGGCTTTTAGCTAAATAGTACAGCATAAGTGATTGGAGAGAACCCTTTCAATATTTTGGGCTCTAATTTCTTCTAATCTTTAGTTCAAGTTTTCATTTATTTTCACTTCTAAATTGGTTCCAAGTTCCAGCCAAGAAAATACTTCGTCAAGACAACTTACTCACTAAGTCACTACCTATAATTCCTATAAAATATTGGGTTAATGATGATAGTAATTGCAATTTGTATGATTAATACGAAGTACTCCGTAACATTTTATTGTCTTTATTAGTACTTACTAGTGGGTAATTTATTCACCGAATAAATGTAGAAATGTCTTTTATGATATACTGAATATAAAACTTTGTTGTACGACGATATCTAAAATGTTTTTTTTAAAAAAAAAAAATTGTAACACTATTTATTTTGGAAAATGTCATATTGATTGCAATTTTTGCAATTAAACCTAAGAAAAATTGGATTGAAGTGTAATACTCTGTATTACTTAAATCTGGATTACTAAACATCGTCTCGGATTACTTAAAATTGCCTAAAAAATACATTGAACTATCAAAACTATCTCTATCCTCACAAAATCCCCAACCACCACCAAAGCCTAGCCAACACTAACCACCATAATCCAAGCCACTACACTTCAAGAACCTATCCAAACTAATTTAAGCCACCATGCAACCATCATGACATCACCCCTACGACCTAACCCTACAACCATCTTTGCAACCTCTCAACAAGCTTCGCACCTCTGCACAAATCTTCTGTAACCACGGAGCTCTACACCTCTACTTTGCAACCWGCTTCGCACAACGTGGTTTCTCATTCCCAGTGCCTGGTTTCTCCTTCGCGCAAGCTTCAAATTGGGGTGTTGCGTCCGAGTTATTCATTGGTGCCATGGCACCTAYGTCTTAGTTAGATGCGGGTCCCATGGCACTTACACCTAGACCAGACGCAAGTGYTGTGGGACCCGGGGCTAAACAGACGCATCGTTATTYTTTTTTWAAAAAAAAAWTGTGGTTGTGGTTGTGCTGTCAAATCTGAGGTGGATCGTTGTGGTTGAGGTTGTGGGTGGCAGTGGGTTGGGATAGGTTATGGTAGGTGGTGGTTGAGATGAGGGTAATTTGGGAAAAACAATGATGAAATTGGGATGATTTTAAGTAATGTAGGGCGACAAATAACCATGTCCTGGTTAAATACTTACACTTATACATTATACTATCCTAAATTCCCAAGGAAAAATGGAAAKAAAAAATCTCACCTTTGGTGGGTCTTCCATTATTAATCCCACCATAATTCCTGCGAAAATCCTACCAATACACCATATCTTCTTAATATAGGTCTTTACCTGTTAGTACAAGTTGGTAAYCGGTAAACAAGGTAAAACCACCATGACCCACCCTACCTACCTGCCCACTGAACTCAAGACAACCCAGCCACCACTCAGTCAACCCAACAACCACCCTACCTACCCGCCCATTGAACCCACGACAACCCACCCACCCAACCACCATGCACCCTCAACCCACAACCCACCAAACCATCCACCCTCAACATGGCCGATTATGGGCCTGTGCAAGCAAATCAGCTGCACAGGGCCCCATAACTTTGAGGGCTCTCAGTTTGAATTGTTGGCCCATTTTACTTGGTTAATCTCTTGTTTTACTTCCTCAATTCTTACAATTCTCATGTCATTACTTCAATCCTTTTTTTTCTTTTCTTTTTTTCTTTTCTTTTTTTTTCCTACTTTTTTTAATTCCATTTGTTTTAATTTAAGTGATTCCTCTAATTAACATTTAACTAATAATCTTACTAATGCAA